>JAULJZ010165393.1:0-25655 GCA_032270985.1 Heliamphora pulchella | reverse complement strand
AATATCCAGTAGAGTTTAGGTTTTGATAAGTTACCTGGCAGACACTCGCCGTAGGCTGGGCCGGTGTATATTTTAGGGTAACTTATCATGTAGACACAGATGCATTCTTGGTTATAATTCTAGGATGATTATCTGGTAAAAACAGACCGTAGGCTGGGTCTTGTTATTATTCTAGGATATCATCTAACTTAAACCGTTGAAACTTCTTGTGTATTAAATTTGATGTTGATGATGATGATGAGGATGTGTGTTTGGGTAGTGTTCTAGGATAATCCTAATTAGAGTTATTAGTAATTAATTAAATCACGATGCATTTTGATATATCTATTGTTTATTTCTTACTACCTGTTGATGTGATTAGCTATCAATGCATGCTTTACTTGTAATGAGTTTACTGAGTTCTTCGAACTCAAGGTTTCGTTTTATGTTGTCTTGGTGATTCAAACACCAGGTTATAAAGTGCAGGATGACATCGTAGAGGAGAATATAGAAGAACAGATAGAGCCCTAATTTATGTGAACCTAGCCACCAGAGTCTTTATTATCAGCATTTTTTTGTTTTCAGTTATTTTTTATTTTTCACTGCAAGAACAATGATGTAATAAAATTTTTATTTAATTTTAATTTTTTGAGAAATATTAGAATAAGATTTTGCCTTTTTGTTGCCTAGTATTTTATTTGTCACTCTAGATGAATCTAAAATTTTTGGGTCGTCACATCAAGACCTTCTTGCATTGAGCTCCTGTTATTAAATGCTTAACTCATCTTCCTATGTTAAGTTTTTCGATACCCGTCAATTAAATTTAATTACTGACAATTTAATTTAATTAGCATCTTTAAATTTTTTAAGCCCTTCCGCTTAACTTATTTGACTGTCAAATAATCAAATCCACTTGTAGGGTTTGGCCCGGTCAAAACTTATAAGTTTCCTTAAGGGGGTATTATCAATCTCGATCATTCGAGACGTGGATTTCATCAATAATTAATATTCACCATATAAATAATACCGCTATCCAACTCACCAGAAATGTAGACTCATATAAGATCGCACTCTCTAATAAATCAAAATAACGAATATTAAATATACGCAAATCAATAATTATTTTGGGAATAAGACCATATGCACTATTCATAATAACCTTGGGGTATAAATTAATTTATATAGTCAGTATAAAATTAATTATACCAATGTGTCCCATTCAATGCACACAAAGTGTACTAGCACAGAGAGTCAGAACAATAGACGACGTTATTATCTGTTTTTCGTAACTAAACAGGTTTACTAAAATTTTGTACTACAGTCGTACCGATGATATGTTCATTTTCATCTAAACTATGAACAAATAACTTATATTCTATAAGAACCTAAAATCTGATCTTCTGTATGCAAGTCGTACTCTACACACCAGATTAAATATTATACAGAATAAAGGATATCCATACATAACATTAAAGAAATGATATTGCATACATTACTCATTAAGATTCTCATAAAATAAAAAATTAATTTTATTAAAATAAAATATTAAAAATATGATTTTCAGTGTACAACCCTAACAGATTAAACCGAGTATTCCAAGACCTCAATGCCTGCTTAAATCCATAAATAAATCTCTTAAATTTGCACAACATGTGCTCCTAGCCCTTCGCTATGAAACTGTCTGGTTATATCATATAAATATGCTTGTCAATACTTTCGTTAAGAAAAGCTATCTAGACATCCATTTGCCAAATTTCGTAATCAAAATGAGCAGTAATTGATATGAGAATCCGGATAGATTCAAGCATGGCTACCGGCGAAAAGGTTTTCTCATAATCAATCCCTTCTTTTTGAGTAAACCATTTTGTAACAAGCCAAACTTTAAAGGTTTTAACCTTTCCGTCTGCTCCTCTCTTCCTCTTGTAGATCCACTTACACTTGATGGATTTTATCTCTTTTGGTGGTTCTACAAGTTCCTAGACCTGATTTGAATACATAGATTCTATTACTGAATTCATAAACATTTTGCCAAAGATCTATATCTTTGACCTGGAGTGCTTCATTGTAGTTACAGGATTCGGTATTCAGTTCTGCCGAGATTCTATTAAAAGACTCTTCCAAGAACATATACGGATTAGGTTAATGAACAACCCTCCCACTATGACGAGGCACTACATGCGTTTATGTACTAGCAGTAACACGTTATACAGAATCTAAATTCTTTGCACCATTACTCACATGCTCGTCTGGCATGTTAATGGTAGCACCTTGTTCATGATTTGCATTTGTACCGATAATCCTCCCATTACGACGAGACAATAAGATATCAGCAACTTGTGGTTTCTCTTTCATTTTACTGGTATTTTCTCTTATTTTTTTCATAAAAATTTACTTTTGGGTCTGTGGTCGATAATATAATCCTCTTCTGAGAATCGAGTATTGGTGCTAACAATTATTTTCTGATCCTTAGAATTATAAAATAAACCACCCTTTGTTTTCTTGGAAAACCCCACAAAGAAACAGATTTCTGTTTTCGATTCCAACTTACCCATGTTCTCTTTCAGCACATGTACTGAACACCCCCAAATTCGAATATATCTCAGACTAGACTTACATCTGGTCCACAATTTTGTGGGAGTATAACGTACTGACTTAGATGGTACCAAATTCAGAATATAAGCCGCTGTCTCTAATGCAAGTCTCCAAAACGAATTGGGTAATCCTGAATAACTCATCATAGACCTTGTGATCTCCATAAGAGTCTTATTCCTTCTTTTTGCTGCACCATTCTGCTACAGAGTGCCCGGTGCAGTCAACTGGGGTATAATTCCTTCTAATGAAAGGTGGACAGTCCTTAAACTCTCCAAAGAGGTACTCCCCATTATGATCGAATCATAGTAATTTGATACTTTTACCGAGACGCTTCTCTGCCTCCGCCTTGAATTCTTTAAATTTTATAAATCATTCAAACTTACGATGCATCAGGTACATGTATCCATACCTTGAGTAGTCATTAATAAAACTGACGAAGTACTCAAAGTCACCTCTAGCCTAGATTATCATAGGACTACACACATCATAGTGAATCAGTTCGAATAGTTCTTTAGCTCTATAGCCTTTGGCCGAAAAGCGTCTCTTGATCTTCTTACCCTCTAAGTAGGATTCACAGACTAGAAGTGCCTCCACTTCCAATGAATACAAAGGTCCATCTTTTACTAGTCTATTTATCCTTTTTAGATTAATATGACTTCAGCGTAAGTACCAAAGAAATATTTGGGTCATTAAAGAAGGAAACTTTCTCTAATATGATAAATTAGATGTGTTATTCAATTCAGTCAGTTGTAGTGTAGCAGAGATTGGAGTAATAACATAAAGTTCATCCACTATTGTACCAAAACAGATAACCCGTTTATTATCCTTAATAACTACAGAGTTATTAAAATAAACTAAATATCCATTTTTAACCAATCTAGAAACGAAAACTAAGTTCCTTTTAATGGAAGGTACATAAAGATAATCTCTCAATATTAAAATTCGATCTCTACTAAAACTGAGAGTGACATCTCTCACTGCAACTGCTGTCACTTTTTTATTATTACCTATATGCAGGTAAATCTCTCCATCACCAAGTTGTCGAGTTTTTTGGAAGCTCTGCAAATAATTACAGACATGATTAGCGGCTTCCGTATCTACACACTAGGTACCGGTAGATAACATCGCTAAATATGTTTCCACAACCAGTGAACAGAAATTACCCTGTTTATTCAGCTTGCTAAGATAAAATGGATATTGCTTTTTCTAGTGTCGTGTCTGGTTGCAGTGAAAACATCTGTCGTTCAGCTTTTGCACACTAGTTTGTGGCCCACTAACTGCCTTAGAAATCATGCCACCCTGTTTTGGAACCTTTTTCTTCTTCATACCTTTCGGCCCAGAGGAAGAACCCTTTTAAGAAACAAACACATTTTCTGGTATTGAAGGAATACCCTTGGTAGTTAACGCTATATCCAAGTTATTTTTTCAGTCAACAAAATTCGATCCTATTAGTTTGTTTTCTTTGAGTATTGACGCTAGCGGATTAAAAACCATTTTAATAATGAGAATCACATAATTAAAAATAACCGTTAAATATGACGAGCAAAACTTTGAATTTATTTTAATTTATTTTCTTCTACCATTTTAAAAACAATTCGTCAGCAGCTTAGTACCCTGTGAATAGTATGCATTGATGGGAGAACATCTACTATCCATCGTTTATCGAGACAGACCAATTCTCATTAATTTTATTTTCTAGGCAACTGACCCTATCAAGTAAAATTACATAACTGATATAGTTTCGATCTAGTAGAAATTAGCAGTGACTCACATAGAGAGAATACTATTATATACAGTTAAGTGTTATCCACTACCTAATCCGCACTAACAATTATCTAAAATTATTCCTTAAGAAAGTTTGTACGGCAATAATGCAATTAATCTGTCCGATGGAGAGGAAGACCTTACTGCTAACACACAGAATTAATTACAACACCTACAAACTGGTGATGGAGACTACGAGATTTATCTGTGAATAAATTCTCTCTCACTTAAATTTTTAGAATATTTTTAAGGGTCACAAAAATTTATTTAATTAAAATAAATTTATTAATTTTGAAAAACACAAAATCTGAAAGAATTCAAAATATTTTTCTGTGTACACGATTCCAAATATTTCGATTTGTCAAACCATCTTTTCGTATTTTAATGCGTAAGAAATAAAATTTGATGAATACACAGTTTTTTCTTTAACTTTACATCTAAGGTAGACATTCAATTAATTTATTTTACGTTACACATTTTTTGAAAAATAATAATTTAAGATTAAATAATTTTTCATTTAATTAACTCAAAATCTAGAATTAATTTTCACGTTCATCCAAGATATCCTATTTAATAAAAAAATCATCTTAAACGTGTTATTTTATAAAAAATAAAATATCTAAAATTTTCTATTTAATTAAAAAACTTTAATTAAAAATATTTTATTTTATTTTATTAAATTTTAATTAAAATTAAATTTCTCGAATTAATTAAATTAACAGGAATATATAAAATAAATATACATCATCCACGCTGTTTAAAAGAATATAAATTCAAGATATATATATATATATTTTGATTTTATGATAAAATAGAAACTCTGATTAGTTTTAGTCTCCAGTTCAAACAGATAAGTTTTTAGTCTTTCAATGCTTGCATAAAGTTGCTTATTAGCATCTGAATCCTACTAGAATTCTTCGATAATCAGTGTTATAGATATACAACACATTTCATATCATTTATCATCAGAAAAGTAGTAGCCAAGGCCCCAAACAATTAGCCTCCACCGCCGGCCAAACCACCAGCTCGTCGCCAGCCTATGCCGCCAAACTCCCGAGGCTGTTCCGGCCTCATTCGAGCTCCGTTTTCATCCTCATTTTTTTTGGAACGTAGCTAACAAAATATAATATTTTTTTTTCAAAAGAACTGGTTGAAAATAGCCTAGAAAACAGGCTTTGATGACCGTCGAAACACAAAAAACGCTACTGCCCCGTAACAGTACTGCACCACCAACTTTTCGAGGCCGTTCTGACCTCATCTGAACTCCGTTTTTGTTCCATTTTTTAAACGCAGCTAACGAAATATACTATATTTTTGTAAAAATAGCTGTTCGAAAACGGCCGGGAATGAGCCATTAAAATCCCATAAAGTCCCTATATTGCACCGCCCACCACTACTGCTGTTGTGTCGCTTGTTTCAGCTTGTTCCATGGCTGTTTTGGCTCCCATTTTTCACTAATTTTATCACTGATATCCAGCAATATTATGCCTCAAAGAACACCTCAAAGAACACCTCGAAAATAATTTCGAAAACCCTCGAAACGGAGTCCTAACACTGCCTGGGTAGCCAGCTATTGCTGCCTATGCAGCCGCTTTTCAACTATTTTTGGTTTAGGCTTTTGCCATGTTTTTGAGCTATTTTTCAGCCTATTTTGCTGCTATTTTGTTCGTAAGAAGTTGCTTAAAAGTCATCCTGAAAAAGTCGCAAAACTATGCCAAACATGGGCCCTAAGCCACTGGCCAAAGTCGCCGCCCATGGGCTATTTTTGCTGCTATTTTTACTGCAATTTTAGACCTATTTTGCTGCTGTTTTTACTGCCCAAAATTCATTGAAAACTTGCTAGAAAAACCTGTTTCAAAATTGTGCAAAAATCGCCGCAATCCGTGGCCCGAACTAACCAAAACCACTGCCTGTGCCGCTGGTTATGCCGCCACCAATATTTTTCGTATTCTTGGATATTTAAACATATTCTTAAATATTATAAATAATATTTAAAAATAAATATAAAAAAATTATATCAAAAACCTATGTCTTGTAGGCGCACATTCAAATTAGAAAACTTTAAACTATCATGATCAACTATCGTGATTAAAAAAATTAAATCATTATCCAAGCCATTCAATTAAACATAAAAATAATAATGATCATAAAATCGAAATTAAAATGCCTGCAAAACAAAATTAGCACAGTTCTAAATCTACCCAGTCCCTTGATAAATCGTAAACAAAAATTAAAACGACTCTGATACCAATTATTGGAGGCAAACTACCAAGATCATTGATTTTGTAAATGATTTTTCAAAAAAATAAAACTGGACGAGCAATTGCCAAAATAGGCTCCAGATAAATTTTTTTTGATATCGAACAATCAAAATAAAACTCGTGTCACCACAGTTAATTCAGATGAACAGCTTTTGGTCAATTTTCCAACTACAAATTTTGATTCCCGAGTTGAAGCTCCGGTCAAACTTTTTACTATATTCCTGATGATATTTCCGAACATAGTGTGGGTTACGATCCTTTGAGAACTAGTACCGGCAGAACTTGGTCAACCTTAGTCTTGAAAGACAAGTTATGAATATGGTTCAGCCTACCCGCATATTTATAAGACTACAGTAGGGACCTGTGGAGTAATTATGATATAGACTTTTAGTGTAACCTAGATACCCATCTAGTGATTTTCACAAACATGTAAATCTCTCTGCAGTTTCTGTAATTATAAAAATCTTACAGCAGTTTTTGTAATTTTCATAAAATACTAAATTACAGTTCATACCCTTATAGAACTATAACTGCACTCTTAGCCATATTCTCTAGACCAATTTACATTGAGCACCTGTTATTAAATACTTAACCCATCTCCCCACGTTAAGATTTCTGATACCCGCCAATTACATTTAATTACTGATAATTTAATTTAATCGGCATCTTTAAAATTCCTTAAATTCTTCCGTTTAACTTATTTAACTGCAGATTAATTAAATCCACCATAGAGTTTGACCCGTTCAAAACTTATAAGCTTTCTTAAGGCGGTATCGTCAATTCTGAACAATCGAGACGTGGATTTCGTCAATAATTAATATTCACAAAATAATTAATGCCGCTATCCAACTCACCATGACTATAGACCCATATAAGATTGTACCCTCTAATTAATCAAAACAACGACTATTAAATATACGCAAATAATAATTATATCAGGATTAAGAGTATAAACACTCTTATAATAACATTGGGGTGTGAATTAATTTATATAGTCAGTATAAAATTAATTATCCAAATGTGGTCCTGTTCAATTCACACAAGTGTGCTAGCACAGCGAGTCGGAATAATAAACGACGCTATTATCTGTTCCCCTGTAACCAAGACAGACTTATTAAAACTCTGTACTACAGTCGTACCGATAGTTTATCCATTTTCATCTCAACTATGAACCAAACTTATATTCTGTAAAAACTTATAATTTGGTCTTTTGTGTGCAAGCCATACTCTACACACTAGATTAGATATTGTACAGAATAATAAACAATCATGCATAACATTAAAGAAATGATATTATATGCATTGCTCATTAAAATTCTCATAAAATAAAAAAATAATTTTATTAAAATAAAATTAAATATAAAACTAAATAAAACCTATGATTTTTAATATACAATCCTGACAAAAAGGTCACGGCCGTGAGATTCTGTGAACCTCCGAGAACTTCAAACGTGCTTAATGTGCTTGTGGGTTTCGAAACAAAACGAAAATAGTAATGAATATAGAGATAAAAAGTTACGAGAACGCTGTTAATGAGGAAAAAACTAGAATAAACAATACTTGTATTGAAGTGTATGCTAAACAATCAATAAACAAAGGACTCACCCACGATACCCTCGAAGGAAGAAAATGAGGGTTTAGAGAAAAATCGTAGTTCCTATGGTTATCTCTTGTAAATAACCACCTTGAATGGTCCCTCAGGATGAAGATGGGATGCCTCTGATCCAATACAAGCTCCAGGTACTCCTCCAAGGCATGCAAGAACACAACAATGGCTTGGGAAGTGTAGGATATTAGGTGAGAATGAATTTTGGCATAGTAAGGGTGTTCTGGCACTGGTCTCTCTTGTTTTGGCTTGAAAACGGCGTCTACTTATTGGCAAAACGGGCAAGACAGACCCCCTCTGGGATGCTTCCACTTGTCCCAAAAGTTGTAATAGTCACGGCCGTTACCTTTTTTTCTTTTTAACAGTTCAAACCGTAACCTTTATGCTTTTTACAGTACAGATCGCGCCCTTTATGGTAGACCAATGTCGCGGCTCGAATCACAATGTCACGGCCGTCACATGAAAAGTAGTGCCCAAGATAAAAATGTGGCGATGAGAATCAAATTGTCGCGATCGTTAGAAAGGAAGGTCACAGCTTAGGCAGTTTGATGGTTTTTTGTGTTATCGCTTACTTAGAAGGATATTCGAGCTTGTTTCTCATTCTTTCGTCATCGAGTCCCATTCGAGACGGATGCCTAAGATTTGGCTTGGTCAGATTAGCGTGTCTACAGTTGTTCCTTTTTGACAGAGTTTATAGCAACTCGTGGTGCAAGTGAATGTCAAAGCTCTAGAGATGAACCGATTGAACAAGCCGCCAATCTTAGGCATAAACAAAACATACAGAAAAGTGCGGTCAAACTCGAATATCCATCGAGCTTCCTACGTACCACTGTTGTAAGGGATTAAACCGATCGTAGTTCGCAGGGCAATGCATATGATGCAAGCAGTCTAATCATGATGTATGGAAAACATGATGCGATGCGATCAGGTGCAATTGTGAACGTGTAAACAGGCTTAGGGTCGTGACAAGGACCGAAGGATCAAAGGGACAATTTTTAAGTCGTTCAGACCGAAGAAATGGGGCAATATTTTAGGTCGTGCGAGGACCAGCGAGTCAATTTAGGGTCATAAGGAAGACCGAAGGTGTAAACAGGGTAGAGTTTTAGATTGTGTTGGGGATCGATGAGTCAGTTTAAGGCCATGATGAGGACCGGAGGTGCTAGGAATATTTTTTGGTCATGTCGGGGACCAGTGAGTCAGTTTAATGTCATGAGGAGGATCAGAGGTGCTAGAGAGAGGTTTAGGTCATGTTGGGGACCAATGGGTCAGTTTAAGATTATGAGGAGGACCAAAGATTTTAGGGACAGTTTTAGGATAGACCGGAGGTGCTAGGGATAGGTTTAGGTCAAGTCAGGAACCGATGAGTTAGTTTATGGTCATGAAGAGGACCGAAGGTGCTAGGGATAATTTTAGGTCATGTCAAGGACTGATGAGTCAATTTAAGGTCACGAGGAGGACAAATTTAGGCTCAAAAAGGGGGCATTCCTTCAAAAAGAAGAGGGGTTGAACAGGGTTTTGAAACATCCACAGCCCAAACGGGATAACTCGAAGATGTTTCAAAGGGTAAAAGGGCAAAACAACATGGCAGCTGTTTCTTTTCAAAGTTGGCGGCCTGTACTATGTTGCCCTAGCTAAGATGTGGCCTGAGGGAAATATCACGGCCGGTTGAAACGTTTGAGAAAACATGGCGGCCTGGTCAACCAATTGTTGCGGCCTAGAGAAAATACTAATGGCCGTATGTTTTAAAACTTTTGGACCTCACGGTCGTGAGGTCAAGGACATATACCAAGGCTGGTTTCAAAAAAAAAAAAAAACTCATTCCCGTTAAGCCTCAAGTTTCTTCCTTCTCCTTAATCTCCTCCTTTCTTGCTCGATTCTCTCACTCATCTCTTTCTCACATCTCTCTCTTATATCTCTCGTCTCTCTTTTGTATCTCTCTTGTCACCATGTTTCTCCTTTCACTGGTTTCGGTGGTATTCGCGGCTCTCATGGGGAGGTTTGGTTTTGGATTTGTTGGGGAGGATAACGGAGGTGGTGGTGGTGGCATTGTAGCTAGAGGAGGCGCCAGCGATGGGGGTATTGCCGAAGACAGAGGAGGTGGCGATGGGGGCGTGGGTAGTGAGGAGAAGCTGCCGATGGGAGTCACCGGGATGCCAGGGATCTTCGATCCCGCAACGTATATTCTAGTGGTCCATCGGCTTTGAAAGCCGACGGTGAAGAGGTTCACTATCCCGGAAGTGGTAGAGGAGCGGGAGGTTTTCCTTTAGCGTTGTGCCGATCACCTTTCTTCTCGAAACCTCAAGGTAAGCCAAAAGATTTTTTTCTTGTTTGATCATGTCATATGATATTGCATGCACTTGGAATTTTTCATGAAATTGAGCTTGAATTGATTTTTGTTTGAATATTGGAATTTGAATTTGAACGGATTGGCATTTTGGGATTAAACGAAAGTTTTGAGTTTGACTGGAAGCGTGGACTTAACTAGGTTTAGACCTTGGACTCGGATGGATGGATCCTTGCTTCGGACTACAGGATTCCCGAACTTGGATAAAATAAGCCTTTTGAATC
The DNA here is from genome assembly GCA_032270985.1 of Heliamphora pulchella. Classification (NCBI taxonomy): domain Eukaryota; kingdom Viridiplantae; phylum Streptophyta; class Magnoliopsida; order Ericales; family Sarraceniaceae; genus Heliamphora; species Heliamphora pulchella. Next base: position 14,885 of record JAULJZ010165393.1, on the reverse strand, counting down.
GAATATATGAACTAACTCGATTAAAATGACTTTAAACTGGTAGAAAAAAAAAAGCAGGGTGTTTTGGGCTTGATTTTTGGATTCTGGGTTAGGTAAAGGTGGATTGAATCGAGTCTAGGTGGATGTTTAGACTGGTTTTTGAATTTAGGTGATTCTTAAAAACAACAAGCATAGATTCGTAAAACGATCATGGGGTGGATCTGAATTTTTAATCAGGCTAGGTTTATAGAAAAAAGGGAGACTGAATCTGGGCAAATATTAAGTTGAACCATGTCAGAATGTGGGTTCGGAGCGTGTTCGAACCGTATTTTCAGATACTAGGTTGTTTTTTAGAAAAATGGAATCGGATACAAGGTCGATTTGAATTTGGAGTTTGAGTAGCGAGTGAAGCATAATTTAGATTATGGATAGTTACACTTACCTCCCATGAGGTTTAATTTTTAACATCAATTGTACCCAACTGTTCAAATTTTCGTTGAAATTTAACAGAAACCGCCCCTCCCACCCCAAAACCACCTTTTTCCCCCAAAATCACTATTCCCATCCGAAAATCACGCTTCCCAAAATCACCATTCCGTTGAAATTTTGGGTTTGAAGGGTGGTTTTGGGGGGGAGAAAAGTGGTTTGAATGGTGATTTTGGGGGTGAAAAGGGTGGTTTTGGGGCGGGAGGGGTGATTTTCGTTAAATTTTAATGGAAATTTTAACAGTTGGGTACAATTGATGTTAAAAATTAAATCTCAAGAGAGGTTAGTGTAATTTCAGATACCAAATGGGAGGTCCCTGTAATAAATTTAAACCATAGAGGAGTTAAGTGTAATTATCCCTTTAGATTAAAGTTGGGTTTAGTTGAGTTTGAGATTTGACTAGAGTTTGCATTTGAGATTTGTTGAGACTAATTTTGGCTGAATCAACCGTTTTTGAGAGGAAGGGAACTGTTTCTGGTTTTCAAAATTGAGTTTGGGGATGGATTTGTAATGAATGAGGGGCAAGTTTAAAAGCAAAAGGTTAGTCATTATATCGAAGTTTTGAATCCTTAAACATTTGAATTTGAATTGAAACAGTTGTTCAGTTGAATTTTGCGTTGGGGTGGGTTAAGATTGTCCCGTTGTTGACGAAAGGGTATTTATTAAATTGAGTTTGCTTTGGAGTGAGGATAGGATTTTCAAACTTGTCTTAGTGTATTTTCAAACTTGATTTCGTTGTGGGGGTTCTGTTTTCGTATCCAATCGTTGCTTGTTTGTTATAAGTTTCGGTTGTTGTTTCGTTTTTCTTATTTTTTCTTTTGTTTATTGATTTTGTTGATTCATTTCAGGCGATCGACCGTATTCGAGGTTTCGGTGGTTCTTCTGACGTTTTGGAGTGGCACACCGCCCTGCCTCCACGCTGCCGAGAGATTGTTGACAAAGCCAGCTTCGGGGGATTTGTGAGGGTCATGAAGAATACCAGCAACGATAGATTCACCCTTACAGCACTTTTGGAGAGATGGTGGGACACCACCAATACTTTCCATCTTCCGACATTCAAGGTAGCTCTCACCCCCCTTGACTTTGCTCTTATTACCAGGATACGGGTTAGTGACGATCCTATCCCATATGATCCTGACATTTGTGAGAGTCTTGCTGCACTGCTGCACTTCCTCAGCCATATGCCCCCGCCTATCAATAAGAGGAGCATTAGATATACGTGGCTACAGAGGACTTTCTACCATTTCGTCTGTTCTAACCCTCATCACTTCGAGTGGGTAGTTTGTGCATTCCTCCTCTACATGTTCGGGATAGCCCTATTCCTAAACTTAGAGAACAGGGTGCACCTGCATTACCTGGCTGCCATGCTAGCAGTTGATGAGATTGACCATTTTAACTCGGATGGTGCCGCAGTGGCCACCCTATATGGATATATGAGCGCCGCCACGAGGACTTCTAACTTGAGCATTGGTGCCTACTGGCTCATCTGGGACGTACAACCATTTTCTCTGTTTCTACTTTCTTTTTCTCTATTCCATATCTACATATCTAAATTAACTGTACTGATCCTTGTTTTTAATCTTTGCAGTTGTGGGCATACGAGTTCTTGGGCATGCGTCAACCCTTGAACTCCTGTGATGTTGCTTTGGTAATCCCTAGAGCAGCCAAGTGGGCCAGGCGCTTCTGGGGTTCAAAGCCAGGAAGGAAAGACATTGACGATGACAGGCATTTCTTAGACACTCTCACTCCCGATCGAGTTCGTCACCATATCCCTAGTTGTCTCTTCCTTTCAATTCTTCTGCTATGTAAATCCTGCTCACTAATATGTTTCTCCATTTTTTAGGTCCGCTAGGATATTTGGGCTGGCATGGAGGAGCAAGCAGGGGTCGACCTGATGTGGAGCCATGAGGTTACCCAGACCCGCGTCTTACTTGAGGGACCATTTTGCCGCAAGTGGTACCTTGGTGAGCATGTTATTCGACAGTCTTTGGGGTATGACCATTTCCATATCCCGAGGGCTCCTCCGGTAGGGATGCGCTAGACCGAGTCCCTTCATACTGCATAGATCATTCGTACCATGATGGGAGTTGATGCCGCCACACTGATTGAGGATGCATACCACAATTATGCCGCCTTCGCAGGAGGGAGACTAATGCCAGCCATGGGATCCAGAGCTATTCAACGAGCCCCTCCCCTTGTTGCTCCTGGTCCCCTCCATCTTGAGCTTTCATGGATAGTGGACACCTTCGTGGATAGGGTCCTTCATCAGATTCGGGTTCCCGTGCCAGTGGCCCCAGAGGTTCTTCTACTCCCCGGCGCTGAGTAGGTACAATATCCTTTCTTCTATTCTTAACACTTTTAGTTGTATCTAACTGTGAAGACTTGACTGCACTGATTTCCATGTCTTGATTGATCCTGACACCTGATTACACTAACTTGTTTCTTCTTTTGACAGATGCCCCGGGAGTGGTGCGACCAGTACCTTTGCCTGATCACTGTGTTGAGGGTGTTGGTCCGCCACTGGGATGCTGCTTTCTAGGCTCATGGCTTAGAGTCTCCTGTTCCTCGGGGTGGCCCTATTGCGGTACTCAATTCTTTCTAGCTCTTATTTACATTCTTGCACCTTTTCTTTCTGTTCATACTTATCTGCCTTAGCTGACATGGTTCTTTTTCTTCTTTCAGCGCGGGCATAGTGGAGGTCTGATGATTCCAGGTGCCATACCGCACCTGCTGTTCCAGCTGCACGCTTAGGGCGGACCTCTGCATCTACTTCTGTTGTTGCTGCATCTTCTACTGGCACTTCTTCCAGAGCTCGAACCCCTAGTGCTGCTCGAACGGGCACGGAGGAGGAGATTGGTTCGACATGATCATCTTTCAGGGAGTCTTCCCAGGGCTGCTATGCGGCTCGAAAAAAGGGAACTCAACGGGAGTGACTTTCTTCCCGATGACTTTTTTATTTCTTCTCTCTTCATACGGAGGCCTGTGTGCCTATTCTTGTTTGGGTCTGCGTGCCCATTTGATACATTCCCATATTCTACCTTGTCGTCCCACACAGATACACTGTTCTGTCTCACTGCATAGATACACTGGTTTTGATGCTTACTAATTTACTGCTTGACATACATTGATACGCGGCTCTTGATACTCCCATGGTTACACACTGACTTACTATTCGGCCACACCGCACAGATATGACAGATGGGGCCTGCGTGCCTTTAGTTCTACTTTTGGCCTGCGTGCCATGACACACAATTTATAGTACTTCTGCTTTTAAATGGGTTGGGCCATCATGCCCCTTAGATTGCGTTTTTGCTTATCATGAATGTTTGAACCTTGATATAAAAATGTTCAACTTTTAATTATGCATGATATGTGCTTTATGAGTTGTGAATCTGTAATATAAATTGCTTTTCTTTGTTGTGAGTTGATTACACGTCGCTGAGACATTTTGGGGTATGCTGGAAAAACAAGAAGGGTGTGTCAAGATTTGTTGCATAAAAAACATGGCGGTCGTGAGGAACAAAGTCACGGCCGTGCCTTTTGAAATTGACAGCCTAAACTTTGTGTGAACAAAAGTTCACGACCTGAAATTTTATTTAATTGGTTTCTTCAAAAAATTTCTTAAAATTTTTCGCTTAACTTATTTAATATACCAAATTATAAAATCCACCCGAAATGTTTAGCACGATCAAAACTTATAAATTTCTTCATAGCTTTACACTGAAACAAACAAAATGCATTACTATACACATCAATAAAAATATAATAGGAAGACAAAAAAAATAAGGAGATTATGATTGCAGAGCGAAAGACCAAATCTTATAAACCCGACAAACGAACAAAAGAAAAAAAGAACTTGGTGCCTAGCTTATACTCAAACAAAAAAGAAGGAAAGGAAAAAAGAAAAAAAAAACTCAAGTAGCTTCATGTACCAGTCTTATTTTCAAAAATTATCACTGTAGAACAAACAAGTTTTAAATCAGATTTTTAACTGATATACATGAAATATGAGACTACTGTTGAATTATCATATCTTAAACTTTTGATTAAGTATTTCTCTAAATTTAAGATGTGCACTTTTAATTCATGCATTAAAAAATAAATTTAGATTTTTAATTCAAGTTTGAGATTCTTTTTTGTTATATTCTTCGGTTGAACTTTAATTTGTATATGATTTAACTCTATAATTAATTATGAATATGAATCTTTACACGAACTTGGGAAGTTAAAACAAAAAAGTATTTAACAAATAGTTTTTTTTTTTACTTACTTTCATGTTTTGGTTCTTCTTGTCTATTTCGATGAATTATTCATCAAATTGATGACACTACTTTTAAAAATTTTAATAAAGAAAATTGTACTTTATTGTAAACAAAAAGAGCTGATAATGAAGCAATATCCATGGCTGTTACTTTTTTTGGGCTTCTGTTATATTCTTGCTACTATGTATTGGTAGTTGTTTTAAAATAATTTTGCTACTATGTGCTGTTGATAATAAGCTTGATATTGAGGTCAAAACAAATATGTAAGCTAAAACCGACTAATCCAACCAAACCAAATCGATCATTGTGAATCAATCGATGTCGATCACTTTGATTGGTTTGATTTAGTTTTTCTTCTTGCTGTAATTGATTCGAATTACAAAAGTAGCCAAACCAACAAAAAAAATTGCGTGGTTAATTAATTGATTAGCATTAGAGCCTTTTAAATCGATACAATTGATCCATTTACACCCTAATTTTATTGACTACAAATATAAAAAGATCTAAAAACTAAAAAGTTGTGATTTACCACTCGAGCTAATTTTCAAAATTATTCCGGACTAGTAGCATAAATTGTTTATCATCTTAATGGTAAGCACATTTTTTTAAAAAAAAATTACTGTATTTTTATCAATTGAATACCTTTAACTATTTAATTTTACCAGAACTATATTTTGGAGAATCAACCAATGAGCCTTCCTTTTACAATGGTCCCAAGAATTAGCTTTAGACTTCTTTTACCGGGTGGAACATTATGTAATTAATAGTTAAAATTTAAACACCAATCTCCCAACGTAAACGGAAGTACATCTATGTACATACCAAAGAAAACATCACGTAAGGGTGTACGTGGTTCAGTACAACCTGCTTACGCTCACGGGTGCGAGAGATAATCTATTATAACCGTAAAGTGTATAATTCCGAGATAAAAAATATCTCAAAATCTAACATCTACAACCTGAGTTTTAAACAAATTCTGTTTTTCCGCTCAAAGGTTACTCCTATGCCTCCGGTATTTTTTCATCTGTCTCTACATCTCTACTCAGTTGATTCAACTCTTTTCAAACCAATTAAAATGGTAAAACTCATATTTATAAACAAAAACTTTAAAATCCTAACTCCCATATAATTATAAACCTATAATTATATAAGTTCGCAAAGTACATGATACGCCCCTAGCATTAACTTATTTTACAGTTTTAAGATAATGTTGCCATCATAAGGATTAAGCTTTTGTACATAAAAGTGAAGACAGTGAGATTCCATTTCCCGGAAAAAGCTTAATTTTAAGGGAGCGAGTGATTCAATTTCCTACTGCTTTTCTTTTTGATCTTTTTCTCTTTATCCCTTTCTTCTACTAAACGGATACCAGATACCTCAAGCGATCATTTCCTCATTTATGCTTTATACCCAAAACCCTTTTGCCTTTAATTAGATTTTCTTTTTATTTTTTTTAAAGAAATTCTCATGTTTTCTTTTGCGTACTTTTTATTTATGTCACAGAAAGAATCTATACTATCATAATATAAAAACTGATGACCTGGTACTTTTGCGTACCTTTCAATTATTTTAATTTCGCATAGCATGTGATGATCTGGTACCTCCGTAATAATCTTTTCTTTATTTGACATGTAGTGCTTATTTGTTGTAGTTGAAATTATATTAAAATTTATTTTTAAAAAACATAATTTAAAAGTACCAAGAATATTAGATTTAAGTTATTTTTTGTAAACAAAACCCAAAAGTTGTGACAAATGATTTAGTACAAATTTTAATACAACAAAATAAAAAGATAAAGATGCAACAAATGAACACCCTTACATTAATTGTTATTCCAGAAGATAATTCTGATTTCAAAAACTTAATTAATTGATCTCATATCAACACAATTGTGATTCCAAAAGGTGTTATATAGGCTTTAACTAAAGGTGTTATATATCGTTTTACTTCTAATTTAGTCTCTATAATTTTATTTCTTTTAGAATATATTGTTTTTCTTTTTGGGAAATCCAAACTCATAATATTTTTCATTGTTTTTGTTGCAAATTATTTGATTCAAAATCTAGTGCAAGTCAACTAGCTATTGACATAATTAGAGATTAAAAATTATTTAGTGCTAACCATAAAAAAATATGAAACAAGTAATGAATATATTACCAATATGAGTACTCGAACTGATTTAAAAATAAGATTGTCAAAAAATGATAAAAGAGTTAAAAAGAACTAATTATCAAGGAGAAGGAAGCTTCTTGAAAATGTTGTCACTTGAAAAATATTTATAAACTAACAATGTCATCAAATAAAAATTATATAAGAAAAAAATGATAATGAAAATTTAATTAATAATTTTTGCATTTCAAAAAAACAGAAAAATTTAAAAATAAAAATAATAAACTTGAATGTAAAAAACCTCTATTTAGAATATGGCCTAAGTTCCCTGATATGATTGGGCCGTCCTTGAGTGTAAAATATGTTAGTTGTGCAATTATATATTTTATTATTAAGGTACCACAACTAAATTCTAGACTGGTTCTGGCATAACACTACGATGCGTCTTTTCAATGAGGTAAGTCTCAAATAAATTTTTATATGCAAATTATTTATCTTATTATTATCATTAAGTAAATTATTTATATTAAAATTAAGTTAATTTGACATCAGTAGTTTGCGTACATAATCAAATTTAATTGAAAAGTGTTTGGATCACGTACCTAGGCATTGTTTGGCAATCGGTTTTAAGCTGATTTTAAAGTAATTTTTTGTCATTTTGCTTAAAAGATCATAAAGTCAAAAAATCTCGTTTTTCAATTCAAAGGCTTTTAGTCTTTTTTATATATAATTTTTTATATATATTTTTAAAAAATATTATACCTTTTATTATATACATCCACTTTTTATAAAAATTATATTTTTAAAATCTATTCGTCAAAATCTATCAAACAAAATCAAATATTAAATTTAAAATTATCTAAAAATAAATTTTAAAAACTTATAAGAATTCTAAACAATTCTTTTTGTCTTTTGACTTAAAATTATTTTAAACCTTTAGCTTAAAAGCTCCCCCTCATACCCCTATTAAATAAATTTTTTGCCTTTTTGACTTAAAAGTAACTTAAAGCCAATTGACAAATGAGGCCTAGATTAATATTTGATTGAATTAATTTTTTATATGAATATATACTTTAATCACTAAGAATCTGGAGTATGAAAGAATTGACCCCCAACTAATATTATATATTTAATCCTACTTAAAGACTTGTATGTCCTAAATATTTTTTTCTGCTGAGATTTTTATTTTAAAGAAATTCATATGATGTTGGAAGTCCTTTCCAAAATTTGAAATTTCTCTACCTCAAGACTGTGGTGATAATACTTTATAATAATAATAATAAAATTATTATTATTATTATTATTATTATTATTATTATTATTATTATTATTATTGTTATTATTGTGGTTCTCTTTCCTCCCAATTTGACCTAGAATAAGATGAAGTCTTATTGCTTATTTAGAATTATTTTTCTTTTTTTCTTTTCATTTCTCATTTCATTTTTTTGTGATTACGAAAGACATTTTTTGATTGAAAATGGCTTTCTAAAATTCGGAAAACAACTTTTTTGGTATTATCTAAGAAGTGTGATTTGCTTTTCAAAAGAATTATTCAAAACAGTTTTCAAATAAACTTCCAGTATTTTTTAAAAAGATAAAGATTAAAAGTGAAAAATAAAAACTAAACGAAAAAATAGTAGAGCTTAGCATCTGTTTGGCCTAGCTATTTCAAATTTTTTGCTTAAAAGATTTTTAAAAAGCTTATTTATTTAGTCTCTTATTGTAATTAATTGATTTTTTCACATTTTTTTATATTTATTTTAAAAAAAAAACTTAATAACCAAAAAAACGTATTAAACAAAATAGCCAAACACAAACAATTATTGGGTGCCACCTCTTGCAATGCATCAAACAGATCGAGACCAAACACGCTTAATTGCAAAGATGCTTAAGGAGCCAAATCAAAATGTCCCTCTCAACTTTAAATATTGCCCAGAGTCGTGGCATTCAGATGCAAACTCAAGGAAGCCTCCAAATAAAGCAAGAAAGTGACAGGAAAATTGGCCATTGGCACTAAAATAAAAAAGAAAAAGGAAGAAAGAAGTTTCATTAATTAATTGAGTATAGTAATTTAAAGTCACTTTTACAATATTTTTTTCGTCTTAACTTGCCAAATAGTCAATGACTTAATCTTAGTTTTTAACTAAACAATTATTTAATTAAAAACTTAAAAAAAAAAAAAAAGAAAAGTTCAACATAAAATTGAATTCCCAATCAAACACAAAAGCTCTATGAGAAAAGTTGCTCCCACCATCCTAAACAAATAAGCCCACAACACTGCAAGTTCGAAATAATTTACTGGTCAAAGGCTGTAGCGATGGACTGTTTTATATTCAGTCACACAACAGTGACCCCAATGCGGATGCTGTTTGTTAAGAATTAGTTTTTAATTAATTTTTAATTTATAACTCAATAAATGTGAAAAAAAAATATAAACAAATGTGCGTATAATTTTTTTTTTTACAATTATTAATTTTAATCAATAGACATAAATCATATTGTTCAAAACTATTAACTTACAATTATAATAAATATTTATAATTTTTAATTAAAGCGATCCACTTCAATAACAAACTAAGGTGGGCTCTCTACCTTCAAGGATGGAACCAGTCACCCTTTCTGCATCACTTTTAAAGCCTTGTGGTCATTTAAAATGAAATGCATGGGAGTGGGAGTGGGAGTGGGAGTGGGAGTGGGAGTGGGAGTTGGTTTTGACTGACTACTGGGACCAAGGTTATCTCAGAATTCGGAAGTAGGATTTTTTTTTTTTTTCCCTTTTAAGATGGAGAATTTTTTATTTAAAAATATTATTTACGCTCCATTTTTTATTGTTTAAACTCCATGGTATGGAAGAAACGAAAAAACAAAATGAGAAAGTATACTATATTTGCACACAAAAGACGCAATTTACCTGATTCATTCAAAATTAAAAATACATCTATAAAATTATAGCGATTTTCACTATAAAAATAAGCAATATAATACAATAGTTAAAAATTTCTAATATAAGTAACAAATATAAATACCCAAAAATTGGTTAGAATGGTCAAATGGCCCTAGCTAAGCCTGACTCTAGGCTGCAGCCTATAAAGCCATTGCTTTATGCCCCAAGAAATTATTAAAAATAAGGGCTCCAATTTTTTATGTTTATAGGTATATAGTATTTTAGCCTTGTTAAACATTTTAAATTTGAATTATTGTTATAATTTGATCATTACATTATAATTTTAATAATTAATTTGAGATTTTTTGTTGATTGAATATTAAAATTTTATGACAAAACAGTTTAGATTTAAATCACTGTTACATTTTGATTGTTAAATTAGACACTTTTAAAATTTGTGAAATACTTATATTGAATACTTAAAACTTGAATAAAAATATGTAATATAAATTTGGCATATTTAGCTAAGTCGATTTTTATCAATTATTTTATAATTTTAAGAATAATAATGATAAATGAATCATTATTAATTTGTTTTTTGTTAATCTTTAGCTAAGTTATCATATTAAAAAAATAAAATCTCAACGAATAAACTAACACATTATTTGTAATAATAGGGTATATTTTCTTTGAATTCTTCTATTTTTAATAGAATATTAAATTTATTTTTATATTTTTAATTTATAAAAATACAGAGGACGCTATCTTAAAGTTAGGTGTTAGGCCCCATAAATCTCATGGACAACCCTGGCCCTAGCTTCTGCGTCATAGACTAAGTCTCACAAAAAATTTATTTACAACTGTAATACCTCTTAAACGGGTCGGATCTTTAATCAAACTCTTTTTCTCTAAAAAATAACCATACCCTACAAGCCTATCACTCCGCACTACTTTAAAAACAATAAAAGTTAAAATGTGAGCTACATAAAGTTGTGTGAATAATAATTCCCTTTTTAGTGAGTTCGTAAGGATTTTCAATTCACATCTAGTATTTGTGCTTTATGGCTTTTTAGGGTGGTTTTCTAGTTTTTTTTTATTATTATTTTTTTTATGTCATGGAAGCCAAATGCTAGGGAAAAAATCTAAAAACCAAATAAAAAGGTGGTAAAAAGTCTTATCCAAAAAGGCATTAATATAAATAACCAATTATGGTGCTAATTGCATCTAATTTCAAGATAGTGATATTTGATATGGTGCTAGTTTGGTAAGTCTTCGGTCAATAGTAAATACGATATAATCAGCTATAATAATGCAATAGTGTGCTGATTTGGTAATTCCATTTTAAGTTAGAATTTTTTTTTTTAAGATTTTAAATTAAATAAATTAAAAAAAAATTTATTCAAAAGATGTCTTGAAACCACTAATACATATACTAAAAATATCTTTTTGACCATTTACTCATGTGTTAAGTAAGGATTAGTTTCGTTTAGAGATGTTTGTAAGTGCATTAGTCTGTCATTTGTGCTGACACTTAGTGCTAAATTGGTTGACACTTAGTATTCTTATACATAACTTTTGTGTCGACACCAATTGGCTTTTAGATCAATACTTACAAGCAAAGTACGCTTGACAAATTCAAGTGTTTCGACACCATTAAAGTTTAGGGTCGACACCTCTAACGCTTTGCTCGAGACGTTTGAGGAGAACAAGTTGTGCCGACACCAATAATTAATTGTGTCAATACTTTAGTATTGGAGCAAGGATCTAAGTTGAGTAGAAACCAGCTACAACTTGTGTTGACACCAAGTCAAGGCCCGAAGAGCAAGATGAATCGACACTAGCATACACATGGGTCGATACCTTAGTACCTTGATGGAAATTAACTTGTGTCGACACCAATGCTTACATGTGTCAACACCAAGTGATCATTCAGACTTCCTGATTCTTGTGTCGACACCAAAAATGTAATGAATCAACACCAAGACATCAAGTAATCCCCTGGACTCTAACCTACTTGTGTCGACACAAGAAAACAGAAGAGTCGACACCAAAGGCATCCTCTGAAGAATTAGAAGTTTGGGTCGACACCAAAGAAGGCAAGGGTCGACACCAACATTCTAGTATCCAAAGTCGTTTAGATGGGTCAACACCTAAGCAGACAAGTGTCGATACTGACTTTTCAGTAGCCAAAGTTGTTTGGCTGAGTCGACACAAAAAATGAGAAGTGTCGACATCGAAATTTCAGTAGCTAAAGTTTCTCAACTGGGTCGACACCAATGAAGACATGAATCGACACTAGAGAAGACATGAAACCTTGAGTCGACACCAACTTTGATATGAGTCAACACCAAACTTCAAGCTAGAGAACTAAAGAAATAAAAGAGTCAACACCAAATTGACTATGGGTCGACACCAAGGTGTTGGTGTTGAAAGTCCAAAAGTTGGGTCGACACCTCATGAACAACGAGTGAACACTTTTGCCCAAGAACCATGATAGTAAGTGTGCAATCCCAAGATTGGGGATGAATTGGATATTTAAAAAATCGTTTAAGTATAAGAACCCAAGTATGCCTTTTAGTTCACTTATAAGTATTAATTCACAATTATATTTTTTGGTATGACTTCTTGTACTAAAACACAAGTATATTTGAAATAAACAATAAGTTTCAAAAAGATTTAAGCACAAATGAGGATACAAACTTTTAAAATCCTTTTTGAACAATGTAAATGTACTTCTCAATATTTAAACCTTCTTGTTAACAAGATTTAATACTTGACTTAATAATAAAAGTGTAATTTTCAAGTTTAACACTTTTCAACTATTAAGATATAAGAATATTTTAATTTGACAATATTTCTTGCAAAGTGAAAAGAAAAGATTCAAAACTTTCTAACGTAAAAAATAAAGCATGCAAGAAATAAAATATTCAAGTCCAAGTGTAAGTTAAAAAAAAAACTTTTCTAGTTTTATAACTTTCAATTTTTATTTGCAAATATACTAGTTTCTTGAAAGAAAAATAAAGTGTAATAATATTACTTGCGAAGCAAATGAATCAAATGATGAAGTAATGTGATGTAAAGAGAATCAAAGTAAATAAAAGAAGTAAGTAAGCAAGAAAATGAACACCACGATTTTTACAAGGTTCGGCGCAACAGCCTACGTTCTTATCTCAAGTCAACCGCTATGAGGATTTCTTACTACTTCTCATTCAATAGGCGAAGGGACCTCTCTCCTTAGTATAGGCGGAGTAGCCTCTCTTGAAGATGTCCTCTCCTCAAGTCCCTCCTTATAGGCGGAGTTCTCTTTCTCCTTCAATAGGCGGAGTGGCCTCTCTTGAGAATCACCTTATCAAGTTACAACAAGAATACAAGGAATTCAAATAGGATGATACAATGAATAAGCTCCTTTGGCAAGCAAGTGAATACAAAAATAAAGCACTCTAATGTTACCTCCTAGGGATATATAAGTGAGAAACTCATTGGAGGAATTCTGACGTTTTCTCTCAAAAATGATTCATAAAAATGAAGAATTTAAAGAACAAAATTGATATATATGAGAGAGTTGATTTGAATGTTTGAAGTGTATAAAACTAAAGCTCAAAGGCTCTATTTATAGGTCAAAAGTTCGTACTAGCCGTTAGGCCAAATAAGGAAATGTCAAACTAGCCGTTAAGCTCAAAATTTAAAAATTAGCTTGTTCGGTCGACTGAAGAAGCTAATTCGGTCGACTGAACTTGACTTCAGTCAATTGGATCTAATCCTCGGTCGACTGACCCGCGACTGCTCAATTTTCCCGACTTCAAACGACCATAACTCCTTCATCCGGACTCCGAATAAGGTCGTTCTTGTGTTCAAATTGAAACCCCGGAAGTCTACTTTTCAATGGTTCAAACCTCATATCAAAATTAATTTTATAAAAAATGTTATGGCCAAAATACCGAAGGTATGTCAATTTTCTTCACATAAATTTTGCATATTTTTTGCCGAACTTCTTTTGAAACATTTTAAAACATATTTTATACTTTAAAAATGATTTGTTATGAAATGTTTAACCAACCTATGGTCCATCTAAGGTCTCCTATGAGCTTTCACACATATAACTAATGTTATGTGAACTTACGTAGATCCTAGTGCATTTACACTTAAAAAATCTTCAAGTCCTTCAAGTTCGTTTCTTGTCTTCTTGGTTTTTCTCTTGCTCCATGGATCTTAGCCACTTGAATATGATCTTCATGCTTCATGGCTTCTATTTTGCCTTCTCAATTGTGCTTGTGTCATTGAAGTCCTGTGAACACACTCAATTTGCACAATTAGAAGGTTTGATTTGTTTTTATCAAAACAGATTGAAACCTAGTTAGGTCAACAATCTCCACCTTTTTTATGATGACAAACAAAGAGCATAATAAGGTTGCCTTTACAAGGCTCCCCCTCATAATATTCATATAACCAAGATTTATAAAATTTAATACAATTAATTCAAGGACTTTAAATTTTCAACTGATAAACATTTAGGAACATTTTGACCGATATATGTGAAAACATTTAACATATCAAAATATTTGAAATATAAGCTCTCCCCCTTTTTATATATCAAAAAGATTTAATCATTTAAAATACAGTGTTTACACTTTCTTTTTCTCATATCAAAAGGAATGTTAAAATAATAATACTTATTCTGCTCAAACATTCTCTCCCTTTTGACATCATCAAAAAGTAGAAACTCAAAAATAAAACTTATTGAAAAATTATTTTTTCACTCTTTGATATAGCATCATTTGACAGAAAAATAAGATATCAATTGTTAGAAAATCAATTGTCAAATTAATACTAATGGATATGATACCAATTGTTATTCGATATCAAGTTATATCAGTTGATAAACTCATTGAGTAGAAATAGACTGATGCCAATTGATAAACTAATACCAATTGTTATTCATGGGTAGAAATATAAATAATACCAATTTTTAATCATTCTCCTCCATTTTCTAAGAAAATCATTGAAAATTATCATTTTTACACCAATAATAAAGATAATAACTTTTCATAAAAGCACTTTTAAGACGTTAAAATAATACATATTTCAAAGCATGGGTAGATAATATGAAAATGGCTTCCAAAGTAGCTATTTGTGCATAAGTTGAAACCTCGTACCACAGTTTAAAA
>JAULJZ010165382.1:0-25655 GCA_032270985.1 Heliamphora pulchella | reverse complement strand
GGGGGGGACGCCGGGGGTGAGGGGGGGCGAGGGTTTTTGTTTTGGGGGTGGTTTGGGGGTAGTGGTTTTGGGAGAGGATGGCAGTTTTGAGAGCGGTTTTGAGGGCGATTTTGTAGTTTCTGTTAAATTGAACGGAAATTGTAACGGTTGGGGTCTCTTTGATGTTAAAATCAAATCTAATGGGGTGTTAGTGTAATTTTTGAAACCACAGGGGATCCTTCTGTTTTTGTCAGAAATCTCAGGGTAGGTCAGTGAAATTTACCCTAAAAATTTTAATTCTATTGATGAAATAATAAAAACCATTAATGAAAAAAATTAAATAGACAAATTTATCTATCAGATCATATAAATTTAAGTAATTTTAGTATAAATTCTATTATTAACTGATAATAGAATTTTAGTCCCGTAATAATTTTTTTTTACAATCTTAGTCACATGTGATAAGTATAAATTTAACAATTCATAAAACTGAGACATTAGTTCAATAAAAATGTATCACTTTTTATTCCTAACAGTTATGATGACTTGATAAATGTATCACTTAGATTTCGCCACTTGTTCAAAATGAGAAATATTAAGTCTTAAATAGAAACAAATTAGACATGATATAATTATTCTAAATTTGATATGACTAAATCTTTTAAAATAAAAGTTGTGAGACTAAATTTTTTATTGGATCTAAAAAAAAGGTAATTTTTAAATTTTCCTATAAAAATTTCTACATACATCTATTTTTTTAAATTAATGGGCAAGATAGTATATTTTTTTCTTCCAAAATTAATGCAATGCCAATATGTGCACTTCAAAAAATTGCATGATTTTAATTTTTTGTTTAAAGAATTGTTCATTCTGTTTTTACTGAAATTAAGAACTTAAACATTCTTTTTACAAAATTAATGCAACTAATACGTAGATATCAAAAATATAATAAAATAGAAAATGTTATTAAAATAATTGTCCAAGATAAATAGAATTCATTATCATAATTTATTAAATTATAAAAATTTCACTTTTAGTGAATTTTCTTGTATTTTGAATTTCTATATGGTTGTTTCTACGATGATATATATACATATATAGATACATCAACCAAATACATACCTCATATAAGTTTCACTATCGATAAAATTTACTAAAAGAACAATTTTACTATTCGAACAATTAAATTTATGTGTCAAATTCAAAAAAATCTGTCAAATTAAGAACTAGTCTAACAATAAATTAAAATTTTCTATCAAAATTAATTTATGAGAAAAAATTATTAATCAACTCTTTGAGGATATGGGGGTTTGATAACTACACATTAGAAAATCAAATCCTAGAAGACCAAAGTGCAGCAGGTGGAGGCCAAAGATAAGAGGAAATGTCAAACCAAAAGTCTTGGGGATTTAAAAACTCGTTGCTAATTTATTTAATATATTATAGCAAAATGACTTTTTGTTTATGAGTTTAAATATTTAAACTTTCATAACAACACATATCATCTTGTGATTGATCTAAATTAATTAGATTTAAACTTTTTCATATTTAATTTTATAAGTCAAGATTATCAAAGAATATTTAGATTTTTCCATATGAACTAAATTATGCATAGATTTCTTTCAAAAAATATGCTATGGATTTGTCTAAAAAATATGTTTAACTATCTCAAATTGATAAACATATATTCCATATCAATTTACTCAAATTTTATTGCATGTCCACTTCAAAACATTTAATTAACACAAGTCAAGACTAATTATCTAAATCTTTTCAATATTATTTTATTATCAATGCTTATCGCAATAATTTGCATTATTTTTCATATCACAATGATAAATATAATTAAAAAATTCAAATTAATTCTAAATTTTTATGTACAATTTAGGGAACTAAACTCATCAAAACATCCAAATTAAATGTGGACATGGTCAATTCTTATGATTCGAGGAATTTAACGAATTTAAAAGCAATACTATTTGTAAATCTAATAATATTTAATGCTAGTGCATTTACCCGTGCATAATACTAAGTTAGCAAGTTGTCACATTTTCAGTTCACATCTGACTGTCAAAATAAAATTATTTGAAAGTTAATTTTATGTTGCCATGCAGTATGTAAAAATTAAATATTAATACTCTTATGCTCAATTTGTTTTGATGGAAAATATTTTTTGAAATATATTTTTTGCATTTTATGGTATTTGGTACGACAAAAATTAAAAGTCAACGAATAATATTATCCAACTCAATGAAAAATAAATTGATTTTGGTGAAAAATATTTTTCACTTTTTTGTATAGAAAAATATTTTCACCTATACCATCGCACTACTGTCAGCAGTGCTAGCACTATCATCCTACCATTAACACCACCAGTCTAGGGTTTAGAAGATCAAGGGTCTAGCTCTTGGGTTCCCAAGGTCCTAGGGTCTCAAGAGTCGGGGTCCTAGAGGTCCCGATGTCTAGAACTCTAGGGTCCCGGGGATCTAGGATCCTGGGGTCCTAGTGGTCTAGGGTTTGGGATCGTGGGGGACCCTAGGGTTCCAGAGATATAACGTGTCGGTGGTTTGGTCTCTCGGGGGTCTGCGGGTCTCAAGGGTTTAAGAAAACGAGGTCCTGGGATCTAGGAGTACGGGGTCTAAGACTATGGGTCAAGGGTTCCGGGGGTTCGGGGTCCCAGGGGTCCGGAGGGTCTAGTGTTTGAGGGTCAAGAGTCCCGTGCTTTGGGGGTTCCATAGTCTGGTGTTACAGAGTCCCGAGGGTCCGGTGTGAGACCCGGTTCCTTTTAATTTTGTAATTTTTACTTGTGACGTGTTGTAAATTGTTTTCACTGTTATAGAAAAGCATGTTTCTATATGCTTTATGCATGTGTTAGCCTAGATATGTATGTGACTTTCAATCCTGGTTCTGTTGAGCATTGTGGCAGAAAGTTAGTTTGCTTTCGGGGCAGGACCGCTTGATCATTCCTTAGACTGCTCGAGCAGTCTGTCTGCGTGGATTGTATAAAGTGCTAGCTCAAGGCCTTGGTTTTCGAGCCCAAACTTGTTCAACAAGCTTCTCTCTCTCTCTCTCTCTCTCTCTCTCTCTCTTGAAAGAAAGATCAAACCCTAGCCCTTCTCTCTAGCTTTTGGCTTGCTTCAGGTTCAGTTTTGGCATTGCGATGGCAAATCGTTGAAATCCTCGCCGTGGGTTTCGCGTTCATCCGAATGAAATCTCATTTTAGCGACTTTAGTTTCTCTCTACGGTGTGTTAAGCTTCGAGTTTTTAACTGTCTAAGGTAAGATTCTATGCTATCTTGCTTTAAAGAGTGATAGATGTGATTATGTGAGTTTCTACTGTTTTAAAATGCTATAAATGTTAAACTTTAAGTTTAAATCTTGTTTGGTCAGATAAAAAGCATGTTATGCGTTTTTGTGATTTATTACAAAGTTGGTGAACGTATGTGTCCGTGATTTTCAAAAAGATGAGTTTTGAAAATCAGAAAGATTTATGCACGTGTTGTGAAAACATAACTTTTGATGTTTAGAGCTAACTCTTGGAGTTGAGCCTTGATTTAAAGGATTTGATTGAGATGGTAGAAACCTTTTTCATTAAAATGTTGGTTGGTTTCCGTGGTTATATGGATGACGGAGCTATATGTTCTTGGACATTATGTACATAGCTGTGTGAGTATAAACGTGTTAGCTGTTGTGCTGTGTACCTTTTTATTGATTCGATAGATGTACTGTAATACTGTTTGTACACTTGGGCCACAATTTCTTCTTGATGAAAATTCAAAAATTTTGCGCAAGTAGGTGCTTCGTTCCTTCAGGTTAATCCCTGTAAATAAAATAGTTGCCCCATTGGGAGGCGTTTGTTGTTGTAGCTTCGTATAAAATTTTTCATTACCTAGTGGGTCATTGGATGTCCCAGACCTAGGCTAATGGGCGAGAGTCTATAGTTGTTACCTTTGTCCCTGGTGCGATAGAGTCAGTGTATAGGAATCATTGTGGGTTGGGGAAAGCTGGTTGAAAAATAACACGTTGTTTATGATTATTAAATTGTTGGACGTTATGGGATTATATGAAAACTTTTTATTTTAATGATGGAAAACTGTTTTGAGACTTGTGTTGTTAAGTTGTTCATAAAATTTGTCATTGCATGTTATACTTTTAATTCATGCTAGTATATTTCTATTGGGTCTCGACTCACGTTGTGGGATTTAAAACCTTTTAGGTGAAAAGATCATGTGGCTTGATCTTATGGAGCCCCGGTGGTGGCAGAGGCCAAAAATCTTTGTTTTGTAGGTCGGTAGTTTATTACTGATTTTGTTATTAGATCATGTAATGATGTTTTATGTTTTTTACTTGAAAACATATGTTGTGTAAGCCTTAAGGCCATAATACAGATGTATGTATGTTTATATGAAGAAGAAAGGAACCATGGGTTGGTTGTTATAGTTTTATAGTTGCATGAAATGTTTTTCAGTTGATTTTATGTTTAACATAAACTCTTGCGCTACAAGGAAGGTTTTGAATAATGTTTTCACATGTTTTAGATTGGTTGTTTATGCCTTTGAGGTTTTCAAAAAGGTTGGAAAGTGTTTATGTGTTGGGTTTCAAAACTTAGATTTTGAAAAGTAGTCCACAGCCAAACTGCTCGATGGATCGCTCGAGCGGTCAAAATGAACCCTCAGTTATTTTTTAGGTTGAGGGAAAAATAGTGTACAGGCAAGGACCACTCGATCGAGTGGTTTGGGCAGATTTTGAAAATTTTGGTTGATTTGTTTTAAACCTTGGCCCTTGGGGACCTTGACCATATTCTTTTGGGTGCTTCATTTGCCTAAAATAAATCCTTGGAGGTGGGTTTTTCAAATGTTTTGAATTTGTCTTTTATTTATGTTCTTGGACCCGTCTTGGCTCGTGTGGTTTTGATGGATCTTGGTATCTCAAATCGGGATTTTCTTGGGTGGTTCACGTGACTCAGGTTTTGGGGCGTGACAATATGGTTTCAGAGCTCTAGGTTCGAATACCTAAGAGCCATGGGAGAGGTTACATCACCTTGTGAGGATGGTTGCATGTGCTTGATTGCATGTGTTTAAATGTTTTGGATAACATGAGAATGTTGTGTATACATGAGCATGGAGGTTGGACCTTAGGATTGATTGGTCTTGCCTTCGGGTGTTTGGATTAACAAACTTGAAAGCCAAGTTAGAAATGCATTTAGTCGACGTGCTTTCTAGCAAGGAATCTAAGTAGATTGCCCAAATTGACTTGTCACTTTTGTTGGTGCTCCTCAGTACGTGGAATTTGTTTAATATGATCTTATATGGCTAAGTGTTAGCATGATTATGTGATATGTGTTAGCAATAGCATGATATATTGAACTATATGTTATTCTACTTTATATCCCTTTCGTATATAAGCTGTGTTTCCACGAAATGGATGAGGCCGTGGTTAGAGTCATTGTATGGGTTGTAAAAGTGCGACTCGATTTTCGTTGCTTGCTGAGGGGTGAAACTCATGAGTTAAGTGTTAATCACTTGGTGCGTTGTGGAACTTGCTCGTAAGTTATAGTAACTACATAAGTTGGTGTCGGTCTTAGTTAGTTACTTGTTATATATTCATATGATCATGGTTTTGTTCTGGTACTGTTGAAGCGTGGATAATTGGTTGGCCGTGGTAGATGACATTTCTTGGGGAGTAATACTTCTGGGAGGTGGGTTGTATTACTAGTAACCTTACGATTAGGTGCGATAGGATGTTTGAGACCCCTCGGAGATCATCTGTTGTGATTGGGTTGTGGGATGGTGGTAATCCCTCTTAGTTAAGATTTTATGTATGTGGTTGTAGGCATGTTGAGTATTATGTGTGTCATAAGCCATACTATGTCTTGAGCCGTGTACTTGGAAAAAGGGTACGCACGGGAACATAGTCGATAGGTGTGTCGCCCTGTTTCCCGGGCACGTCGGGACATATGTAACTATAAATAAGGAACATATTCTAGCTGATCATTCATAGATACATAAGATAGTTACTACTTCATTAACGGTTCAGAGTTTGTTCAAAATACTTAATAATTACAGTCATCCAGAAAATTCAACAAAAGTTACAATATGCCCATGAAAAACCAAACAAAAGATCCAAAATGTAAACGTCCTACATCTTCAAGTTGTGTCGTGGGGGTTGACCGGCTCCTGCCACTCTCCCTTTTCTTCGTAGTCTTCTTCCTTAATGAACACGCCTTCCTCAAAAGGTCCTTCTTCACCTGTCGCATAAATGCTATGAGTTGGAGCCCAAAAGCAAATTTCCTAAACTGTCTAACAAACTCACAACAAGATTTCTTACAATACATATCGTATAATACCCAATACAAGTTTAAGAACCAAGAGATAGACCATTTATCATTTTAAACAAAGCAAGCATTCATGAGAACAAGTGTGTGAGTGCGTGATGCGGATGAATGTCATGCAATTTGCCCAACCTAAGTATTTCCAGGACAACATCATGAATTCTACGCCGGGAATTACAGAGTAGACTTGATGGCTCTTGATCATCGAACCTATTTTCGCCTCATTGCAAATAGTAAATTCTTTGTCAGGCTTTATGCCATAGCTATTTTACTCAATGGCAACGGCTTGGGGACCGAAATTTATCCAATTTTATCCATTCTTATTCCAGGTCGACCAATCCCACCTTAAGAACAAGAATAATCATTTGGTGTCAACCCAAAGTCTAATTAAAGCTAGTAACGAACCCATGGTGCCTAATTCCCCATTTTATAATAAAAACCTCCAATTTCATTTTGAAATATGGCAACCAGGGACGCCCTAAACCCACAACCACTGAACAATGATTTTCATGTCACCCAGCCTAATTAAAAGATGCGAAGGGGACTCCGATAACCCAAGATGAAATGTAGAAATGCCCATGACATGCAATATGCCTCTCGTGTACAATTAATCATAGCATGGTATATAAATATGACATGACACATAGTACAACTTGCTAAAGCATCAAGCACAAGTATGCGAAACATAATCATAACTTATGCGACATAGAATCGGATTATTGGCATGAGTTCATTTCATCAAAATTATCATTTTCATACATTAAGTACTCACAAAGTTCATATAGGTTCACATACTCAAGTCCCATAAAGTAACATGCCATTCGCACACTTAGCAAATTTTAAGTAATTATTCAATTGCTAATTTTAAAGTTGTGATAGTGTTTTGAAGTACTTAGCCATAGATTTAATTTTCAAACATTTAACACCAATTAGATAAAATTATTTTCTACAACTTTCATGTTTATCACTAAGGTTAGATCCTATGGCACGGGGGTCATTTATTTTATTTAAATAAAAACCGTTCAACATTTTGTAGAGAAAAACACAGAAATTGGTCCTCTGTTGTCTACTATTTTGGGACATCAATTCAAGGTCTCTAGGTCTGATTTTAGGTGAGATTTTGGTTGAAGATGTTCCCTACAATTTACATGTTTTGTGCTAGAGCAAGTTATTTGGAAAACATTTGAGATTTTGGCCAATATATAAAACGGGTTCAGTCAGCCTAAAAAGGATCTACAGAATGTGTTTTTAACAAAGAGTGCTCAAAACCTTTAGGGTATCATCCGAGTGTATTTTGGGCAGATTTTTGCTCAGTAATTAGTTTAATATGTTAGCTACATTTTTTATGTTTACAACTTTCGAATTTGGCCTCTAAACATTTAGGTTTTAGGTCTCACAAAAATGTGTAACAGAGAAATCTGTCAGTCACTGAACCTTAACAATGACTTTGGAGAGTGTTTTGACCTATCAAGACTTCATAATTTTGGATAATATTTGGTGATAAGAAATCTAAATATGTTCTCTACAAGTTTTATATTTTGACCCAAGCTCGGTTCTCACTCTAACTTAGGAGTTTTAGGTCTGCAACTCATAGTAGTCAAGATCTGACACTCTTTGGTAAAAATGACACATCTGGAGTTCTACTCAACGAAATCATTTTAAACCAATTTTGTATGAAAGAGAATTCAAAAAGATAAATCTGAACACAAATATCTCTTTAAGAACAATTTTCGACATTTAGTTATGGTGTTTTAAAGTTGGTGGCAGAATCTTGGTATGCCCAGAAAAGCAGGTAACTTAGGGTTTTAATAACTTAGCTTATACGATGTCCATTTTTATTGTGTTTTCTTTGCATGCATGTTATAAACTCATATAAACCAAAATTGCAGAACATGTTTAAGCCATAAAACTCAAAAATACACACATGCAAACACATGCAAAGCTTGCTCATACATAAATAGCCCATAAACTACTCCTACGACGCCTTTTTGAGTTATTCTTTGTTTTATCTTCTTAGGGTTGATTATAGAAATGGATTGAAGATTATCTTAAGGGAGAATATCAGAGGGTTTTAGAGACTTTACTTACCTCTTTTGATGCTACAAAGATTGAAGAAAGATGGGTCTTGGCTTTAGTGCTTCCTTCTTAGTTCCTCCTAGCTCCCTCTTCCTTCTTCTCTCCTTTTTCTCTCCTTTCATGTGAATACTTAAAAAGTTTTGGGACCTCTCTCTAACACTCTCTCAGCCGAATGTACATGAAGGGAAGGGTGTTTAGCATGTTAATTTTGTTAGGGTTGGTATACTGAAAACCATGTTTTTAGTATTTAATTTTATTTTAATAAAATTAATTTTTTATTTTATGAGAATATTTATGAGCAATGCATGTGTATCATTTTAATGTTATGCATGGATGTCCGATATTCTGTATAGTATTTAATTTGGTGTGTAAAGTACGACTTACACACAGAAGATCAGATATTAGGTTCTTACAGAATATAAGTTTTATGTTCACAGTTTAGATGAAAATGGACATACTATCGGTACGACTGTAGTATAGAGTTTTAGTAGGCCTGTCTTGGTTACGGGGAACAGATAATAGCGTCGTCTATTTTTTCGACTTTCTGTGCTAGTACTTTGTATGTATTGAACGAGACATTTGTGATAATTAATTTTATGCTGACTATATAAATTAATTCATACCCCAAGGTTATTATAAATAGTACTTATCCTCTTAATCTTGAAATGATTATTGATTTACATATATTTAATATTCGTTGTTTTGATTCATTAGAATGTGCGATCTTATATGGGTCTATATTCCCGGTCAGTTAGATAGCAGTATTATTTATATGAAAAATATTAATTATTGACAGAATCCACGTCCTGATAGATCGGGATTGACGATACCCCTTTAAAGATGCTTATAAGTTTTAACCGGGTCAAACCCTGCAGGTGAATTTAATTATTCGGCGGTAAAATAAGTTAAGCGGAAGGATTTAAGAAATTTCAAGATGCCGATTAAATTAAATTTGTCAGTAATTAAATTTAATTAGCGGGTATCAAAAATCTTAACGTGGGAAAAAATGGTAACTATTTAATAACATGAGCTCAATGCTATATGGTCTTGAGATTATGGGTTAGTGTGCAATTATAGTTCTTTAGTGGTGTGAATTGTAATTCAGTGTTTTACAGATATTGCAGAAACTGCTGCGTATTTCCATAATTGCAGAAACCGATGGTAGGTATATGGATTTCACTGAAAATCTTACTCATAATTACTCCCTAGATCCTTACTGTAGCACTATATATACGTGGGGTAGGCTGAACCAGTTTGAGATTGATAGATCATATCTCATCATATCATATATCATATTTATTTTGTCTTTCAAGACGAAAGATATCAAATTTCTGCTGGTACGAGTTCTCGGTAGACCGTAACCCACACTACATTCGAGAATTGCGTAAGAGAATACAGTAAAAGATCTGACTAGAGTTTCAACTTGAAATCAAGTCGTAGTTGAAGATTAGATCGACAAAAAGTATTCTTCTAAATTAACTTTGGTTGCACGGGTTTATTTTTTATCGTTCGACGTCAAAATTTTTATCTGGAACCCGTTTCAGCATTTGCCCGTCTAGTTAATTTTTTATCGAAAATCATTTACAAAATAATAATCTTGACAGTATTACCTTTAACAAATTGGTATCAGAGCCGTTTTGTTTTTTGTTTACGGTTATCGGGACCGGGTAGTTTTAGAACTGTTGCTAACTTTGTTTTGTAGGCATTCTAAATCTCATTTTTATGATCATCATTTATCTTCATGATTGATTGAATGCGTGGATGATGATTGAATTATTTTTTTAATCACGGGAGTTGACCGTGATAGATTAATTGATTGTGAACTCTACGGAGATGGCATTGGATTAATGTAAAAATTATTATTTTTTAATTTCTAATTTTTTTAATTTTATATTATTAAAATAAAATAAAAATAAATAAAAAAGGAAGAACAAGTTAAAGAATAAAAAGCTACTGCGACTGTGGGTTTTCAATAAGAAAAAAGGGATCTGTGGACTGTGGCGTTCAAACAGTGGAGCAATGGAGCAATTTCCGAATCAAGGGGCGCCGGCACACTCTGTTGCCATGTTTTTCAAAGAAAAAATAATAATAATAAAAGGCGATGCAAACAGGCGCCGGATCCCAATCCCAAAAAGAAGCGTGATTTCCCAAGCAACAGGCGGCTGTTTCACAGCGTCGCCAGTTTCCAAACGAGGCTGTTTCGCAACAGCAGTCTTGAGCAAAGCCGTAATTGTTTTCGAAAATAGTGAAGCAAACACCAAACGCAGCCTTAGGCTACAGTGACTGTGATTGATCAAGGAGCAGCAAAGCTTTCACAAAAAAACAGCCGCAGCACCCAACTGCAGCGCCCAAAGAGGCTGATTTTGACAATTCCCAATCCAAGCAAAAGTAATTTCCCAACAAAAGTGCAGCAGCCAAACACAGGCGCTGTTTTCAAAGCGCCAACTGGAGCGGAGCTTTTTTCGGTTCCCAGTTTCCAAACGCAGCACACAGCAGTTTCCAGCTGGAGCATTGGTTTTTCAATCGCAACAGTGTTCGGTGATAAGCTTGGAGAAGTGGTTTCCAACATGAACTATTGCGATTTCTAAGCAAAATCAAAAAAGCAACTTGAACACGAGAATTTATTTAAAATAGAATACTGAAACTTTTTAGAGTTTCAGATGGATTATAAAATCGAAATATTTTATATTTATCTTATATTTAATTTATTTTATATTTACTATCTGCGTGAATGATAAATATTGATTTTATTTATCCTATTAATTTAATTAATTCAAAATTTCAGTTTTAATTAAAATATTTTGTAATGAAAAATTAAATTAAATTTTTTTAATTAATTAATATTAATTAAATGGAAAAACTTTATATATTTTGTTTTTTTACAAAATATCACATTTAAGATAATTTTTTTTAAATTGGATATCTTGAAAAAAAACGTGAGAATTAATTTTGAATTTTGAATTAATTAAATAAAAAAATATTTAATCAAAATAAGTTATTATTTTTCAAAAAATATGGAACGAAATAAAATAAATAAATGCCTTTAATTACTACCTTAGCTGAAAAGATGGAGGAAAAAAATGTGCATTTATTAAATTTTATTTGTTACGCATTTAAACAAAAAAAAGATGGTTTGTTAAATCAGAATCTTTAAAATCGTGTACACGGAAAGATATTTGATTCTTTCAAATCGTGTGACTTTCGAAATTAATAAATTTATTTTAATTAAACGAATTTTTATAACTTTAAAAAATATTTTAAAAATCTAAGTGGGAGAAGAAATTTATTCACAGATAAATTTTGCGGCTTCCATTACTAGTTCGTAGGCGATGCAATTAAACTCTACGTGTTGGCAGTCAGACCTTCCTCTCTAATAGACAGATTAATTGCGGTATCGCCAGTACAAACCTCATTTAGAGATAATTCTAGATAATTATTAATATTGATCAGTTCTCCAACTAAATGGTTCATTGCGAATGGAATAATTTGGGATTAGGTGGTGGTTAACACTTAGCTGTATATAATAGTATCCCTCTCCAACTAAATCACTGTTATTATTTACTAGACCGAAACAATGTCAGCTGTTTAATTTTACTTGGCATGGTCTGTTACCTAGATAGCATAATTAAAAAGAATTGGCCTATCTGATCTTATGAATGATAGTAGACGTCCTCCCAACGAGACATGCTATTCTCAGGTTACCAAACTGTTGGCAAATTAATTTTAAAATGATAGAGGGAACCAAACTAAAATGAATTCAAAGTTTTGCTCATCATAATTAACGGTTTTATTTAATTATGTAATTCTCAGGATTAAAATAAATTTCAACCCACTCACTTCAATACTCAAAGAAAACAAAATTACGGGACCAAATTTTATTGACTGAAAATGTAACTTGGATATAACTTTAACTACAAATGGTAGTTTTTTAATACCAAAAAATGTGTCTGTTTCAGAAAAAGATTCTTCCTTTAGGCCAAAAGGCTTGAAGAACAAAAAGGTTCAAAAATAGGAAGACGTGATTTTCAGGATAGTTAGTGAGCCACAGACTGATGTGAAAAAGCCAAAAGACAGATGTTTTCACTACAACTAGACCCGACACTAGAAAAAGCTATGTCCAATATTTCTTAGAAAGCAGAACAAACAAAGTAATTTCTGTTCACTGGTTGTGGAAATATGTTTAGCGGTGTTTTTCACCAGTACTTGGTGTGTAGATACGAGAGCCACTATTCATGAATGCAATTCATTGCAGTGGTTCTAGAAAATTTTATAACTTAGTGATAGGGAGATTTACCTGTATATGGGTAATAATACAAAGGTAACAGCAGTTGCAGTAGGAGATGTTACTCTCAGTTTTGATAGAGATTGGGTTTTAATATTAAAATATTATCTTTATGTACCTGCCATTAGAAGGGACTTAGTTTCTATTTCTGGATTGGCTAAAGACGGATATTTAGTTTATTTTAATAATTCTGTGGTTATTAAGGATAATAAATGGGTTATTTGTTCTAGTACATTGGTGGATGATCTTTATATTATTACTCGTGAATGATCTTTATATTATTACTCCAATCTCTCTTATACTGTAACTAACTGAAACGAATAATACATCTATATTACCATATAAAAAAAGTTTTCTTCTTTAATGAACCAAACGTTTCTTTGGTACTTATGCTTAGGTCATATTAATTTAAAAAGGATAAATAGACTGGTAGCAGATGGACCTTTGTGTTCATTGAAAGTGGAGGCACTTCTAGTCTGTGAATCTTACTTAGAGGGTAAGATGACAAAGAGGCCCTTTTCGACCAAAGGTTATAGAGCTAAAGAACCGTTAGAGCTGGTTCATTCTGATGTATGTGGTCCTATGACAATTCAGGCTAGAGGTGGCTTTGAGTACTTCATCAGTTTCATTGATGACTACTCAAGGTATGGATACATTTATCTGATGCACCATAAGTTTAATGCTTTGAGAAATTTAAAAAATTTAAGGTGGAGGCAGAGAAGCGTCTCGATAAAAGTATCAAATTATTACGATCCAACCGTGGTGGGGAATACCTCATTGGAGAGTTTAAGAACTACTTATCATCAGAGGGGATTACATCCCAGTTGACTGCACCTGGCACTCCACAGCAGAATAGTGTAGTAAAAAGAAGAAATATGACACTTATGGAGATGGTAAGGTTAATGATGAGTTATTCAGGTTTATCACATTCGTTTTGAGAACTCGCTTTAGAGACATCGGCTTACATTATGAACATGGTACCTTCTAAGTCAGTACCTTCTACTCCCATAGAATTGTGGACCGGGTGTAAGCTTAGTCTAAAAGACATTCGAATTTGGGGGTATCCAGCACATGTACTAAAAGGGAACACAGGTAAGTTGGAACCGATGAAAGAAATTTGTTTCTTTGTGGGGTATCCTAAGGGAACGAAGGGTGGTCTATTTTATAATCCTAAGGATCAGAAGGCCATTGTTAGCACTAATGCCCGATTCTTGGAAGAGGATTATATTATGGATCACAGGCTCAATAGAAAAATTGTTCTAGAAGAACTGAGAGGAAATACCAGTAGAATGGAAGAAGAATCACAAGTCACTGATATTTCATTACCTCGTCGTAGTGGGTGAATTATCGGGACATGTGCAAATCAAGAACATGGTGCTGATGCACGCAGGGTTCAAATTCTGCACAGCCTGTTACTGCTAGTACACAGACACAGGTAGTGCCCCGTCGTAGTGGGAGGGTTGTTCATCAACCTGATCAGTATATGTTCTGGAGAGAGTTGTCTGACAAGATCCCGGTGCGGCGTTGGGATTTTGGGAGTTTTGAAAAATGATCAAAATAAGGGGATTCAAAAATGTTTATAAAATATTTTAACACCTAGAAAACTAAATTTTGAAAACCCTTTGTTTGTTGAAAATAGAGTCGCCACTTAATTTTTGAGAAAAACTAAGAAAAATAGAAATGACTACTGATTTTGAAAACGCTAACCAGAGAAAAGGGTTCGGGGGCTAAGGTACGAATCAGGGAAGGTGTTAGATACCCCGTTCGCCCAACTATATGGTTGGCCTCTACTAATCATCATTGGTTCTTTGATATGATTTCTCAAATGCATGTAAATAAAGAAAGTGGAGGCAAAGAGAGAACATTCAAAATCAAATAAAGAAAATACATAGCATTTGTATATAGAACACTAAATCAAAATAAATAAATGGATAAAATCTTAAATCTTATGGCATGCAATTTTTAGCTAAATGATATATGGAACATATCCGCATGCAATATTATTAAAATAAACTAACTATCATGATTTCCATAAAAAAACGAAAACATGCTAAAGGTTGCTAATACCATCATTAAAATGGTCAAAATGACTTAAACTACTAAAACGACCCAAATTTATATTAACATGGAACATACTTTTAGAAATGTTAAATTTTAGATAAGAATGAAAGCAATGAAAAGAAACTAAGCTAATGTTTAAAAGATTTTTGAATTTATATTAGAAAGAAATAAAGGAAAGGAATAATAAACAAAATGCTAAAAAGAAGCTAAATTAAAACTAAAAGACTTTTTATGGGTTTTATGTTTAAACAAAAAAAAAGAAAAAAGAACTATAAAAGAAAAATTAAACTAACATTTTTATTAGAGAAAATGACAAATAGCAAAACAAAGCTAGTAACAAAAGAAAATAAAAGAAAGAAATGCTAGAAAAGAAAATTAAAAATAAAAGAAGAAGAAAAGAAAAATAAAGCTATTAAGAGAACATTACACTAATATTAAAAGAAAAGGTAAAAAAAAGGGCTAGAAAAGGAATATTAAATTAATGCTAGTGAAGAAACATTAAGCTAATGAAATGAAAACATTAAGAAAGAAAAGAAAATGAAATGGAATCATTAAAAGGAAAATAAAACTACATTACAAGAAAATGAAAGAAAAAGGCATATTAGTATTAAACTAAAGAATAACTATTATTAAAAGAAAAAGATGTAAAATACTAGTAAAGGAAACACTAATTTAAGATTAAAAGAAAAATTAGCATTAAATAAGTGCAATATTGACAATTGCAACCATTTTTATGTAAGTACTTGTATTATAACAATATCGACATTGTTTAGTCGTATCGTCACGTTATGTTAGCACTAATTTGATAAGTAAATTAAAGAAAAAGACAATGTGATTAGTGTGAATGTATAAACTAAGAAATTGATTAAAGCGACTAAGTTAAATGAGGCAATATCATCAATAAACAAGGTTAACTACATAAATGAAGGAAATGCGTGAATTGAAATTAAATTTAATCCGATTACTCCAAAAGAGAGAAAATGAAGTTAGAAGGATCGGGGGTCTAAATGAGGTACTTAGATTGCTAGAAAATTCTTAAGTCGGGGAATGTGCCTCGGTAGTCTAATCCTCGGGCAGTGATCCAAACAAGGCCTCAATGTAGGTACTAGTAGGATAGGATCTTGGTATTTCAGCAGGGCTTTGGCGTCGGGGCACAGAATTGCTCGGCGACTCAGTAGAACTTCTCTCTCAAAACCTCTCACTCCTTTTCTGTCCTCGAAAACGTACCAGAGGTACGGTGTTTATAGAGTTTTTCAACCAATGAGATGTTGCCACGTTTAGAGCATGTCAGGCCAATTGGAGTTGGCGGTTGGCATAATATAAGTTGGCGGTCGCCATGTTTTTAAGGGTTCCACAAGGTTTTATTGGCAGTCGCCACAATACAAGTTGGCGGTCGCCCCAATAAACATGGCGGTCGCTTTACTTGGGCAGCAAGTTTCAAAGGTTCGACAAAATTTTTTCGGTTTGAAGGTTCCGGGTTCAAATACCGAACTTGAATCACTTCCTGAGGATTGAACTGAAGTACTATTTTACCTGTTTTCATCATCGAATTTTCCTAAGATTAGGCGAGGTCAAATTGGGGTGTCTACAGTTGTCCCTCTTTGATATAACTTGCGTAGAAATGCGTGAAGCAAGTTATATCGAAGACCTAGAGACAACAACCATTTGATTGAGCCGTCAATCTTAGGCTACAAGCACACAAGCATGCATATGATGTTGGTCGTACTCGAATTTAATCGACCTGCCTACATACCCCTTTGCTAGGGATCAGACCAGAACGTAGTTCATGGGGCGAAATGTAAGGGTGTAAGATAAGCCTAATCATGATGCATGATAGGTACATTGTAATGAAAAACATGTACAATGTAAGAACGTTCTGAGGTCACTGACCGAGAAAAATATCAATCAGTTTTAGGTTGTGAAAGGATAGATCGAGTCAGTTTAAGGTCATGATGTGGACGGACGAGTCAGTTTAGGGTCATGAGGAGGACCGATTTTTCAGTTTAGGGTCATGAGGAGGACCGACGAGAAAAATATCAAATTAATAGGTCGAGTTAAGACCTAAAAATTCGAGGCACGAGATATTTAAAGTCAAATTAAATTTATCGGAAACAAATTATAATGCAAAATTATTTTTGGAATAAAAAACGTAAGTTAAAGAAAATCATTTCTTTAAACACATAAGATTTTCTTAAAGAAAAATTCAGAAAAACTCACAAAATGAGAAAAATTATTTTATTTTATGAAAATTATTTTTTTTTACAATAAACAAAACACACGCATAAAATGAAAGACCCTTCGAACCCCTATGACATGACCGTTGGACAGCCTGGCGAGCCATTTTTCCCTCTGACATGGCGGTCGCCATTATCAAAACCCTACGAATATGGCGGTCGCCGGATAAAATCTCCTTGAACCTGGCGGGCGCCATAAAACTCTCGGGAAACCAAGTGGTTGCCAATGTTGAAGATGATGACCGCCCCTCTAGGCACGCATAAGGCCTTCAAGGGCGCGCGGGTAGGTTTCATTCTTCACTTCTCACTCTCTCTCTAACCTTCAAACGCTCTCAACTCTCTTTCTTGCTTTTTCTCGTTTCTTAGCCATTTCCCTTCGCCTCTTATTCATTCTAGCTTTCACACGATGTTCGCCCTATTGTTCGTGATTCATTTTCTCTTCATGGCGGGCCAGGGCCAGGGAGACGACGATCTTGGGGCACGACGGGGTCCCTCGGCCATTAGGAGCTCCTCCATGGGGACTTTCGGGGGTACGTCCTCTAGCCTTCCGGTTGGTGGGGTTACTTCCACACATCCCACTGCTGTGATGGATGCCCTGGTTCTCGAGGCGGAGCATGCTTCTCACTGGGCTGCTGAAGAGGCACGGGCAGCTGTTGAGGCATAGGCTGCTACGGATGCTGCTGTTGAGGCCGCTGTGGCAGATTTCTTGGATCCTAATGCTGGAGAGGGCCACCCCGCCCCTTTTGATTCTCACACTTATGCTCTAGCACCCTATCGCGTGGTTCCACGTGGGATGAGAAGTTACGAGCCTCCTACCGATGCCGTTGCTGCTGACGTTCTTCTACGGGATTTCGACCATTATATGTCTCGCCAACATCCATCGGTAAGTTCCCCAAACTTACTGTTTTAATACCAAAGCATATTATATTTCAAACGTAGACGCATTCCTAGGGTCCCTTAAATGATGATGATGTGATTTGATTATGATGATGAATGATTTATTTTGATGATGGAATGAATGATAAATGATTGTTTGTGTGACTTGTTTGAGATCTTAGCTTAGGTATCCTTGCAATGGAGATTAAAACAGTAGGAACACTTAGGATTTTTGAACAAATAACGAAAGGGGCACTTATTTTATCACAAAATAAAAGGCTTGAATTTTCTTTTTATAAAGATTTGCTTGTTTGTTTGTTTTTTTTTATTTTTTTATTTTTGGGGGCATGAAAACCAAAGTGGAAATTTTCATCAAAAATCCTAAAATTAGAGGTAATTTTGTCAAAAATTTCTAAAATCACAAACTCTAGAAATCTATGGGGTATTTCTCGAAAATCTAAAAATTTAGAAAGTTGGGGCAAATTTTAAGAAAAATCCTAAAAAATTTTAGAAATTTTTAGAAAATCTTAGAAATTTTAGAAACTTCAGGGAAGATTTTTGAAAAATCTTAGGAGAAAATTTTAAGAAAAATTTGAAAAACCTAGAAAATTTTAGGAAAATTTTATGAAAATCCGGGAAA
The DNA here is from genome assembly GCA_032270985.1 of Heliamphora pulchella. Lineage (NCBI taxonomy): Eukaryota > Viridiplantae > Streptophyta > Magnoliopsida > Ericales > Sarraceniaceae > Heliamphora > Heliamphora pulchella. The sequence continues at coordinate 7,177 of JAULJZ010165382.1, read as the reverse complement.
TTTTTAGGAAGATTTTTTTTAAAGAAAGGGTATCTTCAAAATGATAGGGTTTGGCACACCAGGACTTTAGGGTTCCTAGTCTTTTACTAGGATATAAAAAAAGCAAATGGTTGTCATTTACGCACGAACCTAGGATAGGAAGGTTTGCCTGATTTATCAGGGCTTAGAGAGGACATAAGGGCTATCACTTACACACGAACCTAGGGTTAGGGTGCCTAATTTTCTAGGGCTTGAAAACACCGAAGGGTCGTCACTTACACACGAACCTAGGGTTTTTTATTGCTTTTGATTATCTGTTGTGTTTAGTCTTCTCTTTATATATCTTCTATTTGTCTTCTCCTTTTTAGGTTGGTCACGATGTTAGAGGTTTTGGAGGTTCCGCCTCTGGAGAGGTATTGGAGTGGTATGATGCCCTCCCTACTCCTAGCTAGGCATATATCGATGCCTCCGGCTTTACTCGATTCATACCCCTGTTGGGTAGGATGAGCAATGATCGGGTTTGGCTGACAGCCCTGGCAGAGCGGTGGTGGGATACATCCAATACCTTCCACTTTACCACTTTTGAGGCCACTCTGACACATCTAGACTTTGCACTTATCACCGGAATCCGAGTTAAAGGAGCCCCTATCCCTTTTGACCCAACCATCGCTGGTTCTACCGATGCACTGATGCATTTCCTCGGAGCTGTTCTCGCCCAGATGGACAGAGACCGCGTCAGATATACGTGGTTCTTCGAGAGATTCAGACACTTCCAGTGCACCGAGCCCCACCACTGCGAGTGGGTTGGCCGGGGTTTGCTCATGTATATGTTCGGTACCTCCTTGTTTTCGAACAAGGAGAATACCGTACATTTGCACAACCTGGGTTCCCTCGCTTGCCTTAACCGTGTTGCTGCATTCGACTGGGGAGAAGCTGCCCTCGCCACCGTCTATGGCTTCATGAGGACTCTTACTCGGTTCCCTTAGGAGCTTAGCATTGGGGGATACTGGAGGGTTTGGGAGATATGATTTAGGTTATGCAGTTCTCTACTCACTTCTGTTATCTGTTATTACTTGCTGACATCTTTTCTTTTGCAGCTGTGGACCTATGAGTTCCTCGGGCTAAACGTCCAGGCGAACTCTGTGGCAGACCCTCTAGTTATTCCTTGAGCGGCTCGGTGGTCCCGAGGCCTAAATGGAAAGAAGGCTGGAGGGAAGAACATATACCGCTTCCGGGTGTCCTTAAACCGGCTGACCCCTGACCAGGTATCCCTGCTTATCGTTCATTACTCTTTGTACTATACTGTTCACTACATTGTACCACATTGATCACTGTATTTCGTTCACTGATACTGCACTGCATTTATTGATTACTGTATATTGTACTGTTCATTGTGCTATGTAGGTTTACTAGGATGCATGGCAGGGAGCAGAGGATCGGGCTGGCACAGACTTGATGCGTAGTCGAGATATCGCTTTGAGACGGATCTTGCTGAAGGGTCCATTTGGGTGGGAGTATTATCTAAGGGAGCGAGTGGTTTGCCAGTCGCTCAGCCTGGATCACTTTCAGATCCAGGTGGTTCCTCCAGCTTGTATGCGCGGGACTGATCATCTGAGTCGGGTCGATCTTCTTCTTTAGCTGGTGGGGACTCCAGCTACTGAGCTGCTAGTGGCTGAGGGAGACTACACCACCTGGGCCTCAGCCCATCTGTTGGGACCTCTAGGACCTGACCTGGCTGCCCCTGGTGGCAGGAGGAGAGGACAGGCGCCGGAGGTTGTTGGGGCTGGTGCTGCTGAGGCTGCGGCTGCGGCTGGAGCTATTGGTGATGATGTTGCAGCTGGAGGGATGAGGGGTTCGGAAATCCCGTGGGAGATTTAGACAGTAGCATAAGGAGATCCCTTCCCTCTGTCGGTTCCCGTTCTGCCAGCACCTGAGTTTAGGGCTGAGCTTAGTCAGGCTTGTCTTTGTCCTTTCTCCTTTTATTTGGTTGCTTTCTTTATTTTATTTACTTAAACTATCTAAATTTCTTTTTACAGGTTAATCAGGCATGGCTAGATCATCTACTATTGGTCTTTATAGGTCATAGAGCACTGATCCGTCAGCTTGACGCCACTGTGCGAGGGGCGACATCACTTTTACCCCAGCGGCTATAGTAAGTGTCCTCATAACTTTTTTCAACCTTCTTGTATCTTTTTCTGTACTTTGTTCTGATCTTTGTTTCCTTCTGACAGCCTCTGGTACTAGCTGCTGGCATAGTACCACCGCGGACTACCGCTCCTTCTCCTGCTCTAGCCCCAGCCCGAGGTCGTGGTTCTCTTGCTGCCTCCTCTAGAGCTCGCTCCTGAGGATCTGTCTCTTCTGCCCAGAGCCACTCTAGAGCCATATCTTCTTCTTTCGGCAGCAATGGAGATGACTATATTGAGAGACTTTTTGAGGATGCGAGCTCGGATGAGGCTGGTCCTTTCTCCCGCCGAATTCGCCCTAGGCACCAGTGAGAGAGAGAGCTTTCCCCCTCCCCAGTTTCATTTATCTTCTGATACATTTATTTTGATGGGCCTGCATACCCTAGTTTTACATACAGTTACTTGATCCATGGGCCTGCGTGCCCCAATTTTTTCTGTTTATTGGGCCTGGGTTTTTATTCTGATACATTTTGTCACTTTTTGATACGTTTTGGGGCCTTTGTGCCATTTATTGCTTGGTATTCATCTATCTCTACTGCTCAAATTGTGATGGATGCAAAACACGAATGTCAAGACTTTATGCAGAATGTAGAAACCACAAGCTGATGTATGCCTGCCACCCTTTAACATGGCGGTTGCCATTTTCCTTAAATGCTTACATGGCGTTCACTAGTTTCAACATGGTGGTCGCTTAGTCAAAAGGCTGATGTCACTGTACTATGTTTTTAAGAGTTGACGGTCGCCATCTCCAAGGTGGAGGTTGCCACATTGAACATGTCTTTTGTCAAAATTTTGATTTTTCGCCTTTTCTTGCCTTATAAATAAATCCCTGGAGGCCCCATTTTCTGCTGTTCTGACTCAGACGGCTTCTCCTCTTTCTGCATGGATTGAGGCATTCTCCCATATTGAACGTTTAAACTTTTCCCCTTTTGGCCTCAATGCCCTTTTCTTACTAAGGACCCTAAAGATTAACAGACCTTTACTGTTAGCTGCTGCGAAGTTATGGGATCCGCTGTCTCACGTCTTTCTATTCGGCCTTGAAGTGCTATGCCCGACTGTGGAGGAGTTTACTGCTATCTTAGATTTGGCCTCGCGAAGCTCTGTTGCTGTTCCCACTTTCTTTCTCTCGACTCAAGAGCAAGTGATACAGCTTTGTGGTCTATCTAGGATGGAGGCCTTTCTTCTGACACAGGATGACTACCTCGACAAACCTTGGATCATTGATAGATTTTGTCCTACCGGTGACCTCAGTGACCTCGACTTTCAGCTGCGGCGACGCTATGCACTTTGCTTCTGTCTTCTCGCCCAGTATCTTCTTGTCCCTTCTGATGGGCGAGTTAGCTATGTATTGGTTGGCATTGCCGGTCAGAAGTGGATGGTTTTAGCCGGACACTGCTAGGTTTAGATGCTGTTCATCGTGGTGAGACCACCACATTTGCTAGTAGCCCTTCACTTCTTCAGGTATGCTCAATCACCAAACTCTCCGCCACACTTCAAGGCTTTTCTCTTACTATTCTAAGTTTTGCTGCAGATCTGGCTGATGGAGAAGGTGAATCTCGTACAGAAACCACTTACTGACTGGCACAGTGCCGCATCTTTCCTTTACCATCCCCGTTATGAAATATGTGATACCGAGGTAGCCTGGCGACAATACCTCTCCTCTCTGATTGGCCCATATATCACCTGGCAGTGCCCTTGGTGGTGGATTTCAGCCATGACTCTGACCACTATGGATCATCCTGGTGTTCTGCTGGTCGGTCTTCGTCAGACTACTTTCTATTACCTCCATCGGATTATGCGGCAATTTGGTCGCAATCTGATAATCTTTTCCAGTATTCGAGGCCGTCTATCCTCATCTACACTGCGAGCCCCATTTCTAGCACAGTATCAGGATGCCTGGCCTTCTAGTTCACGTATGAAAATACAGGAGTTGCAGTATCCTGAGCTTTTTTGTTGAGTACAGGACATAGCTGATGCAGGATCGAGAGAAGAAAAATAAAGAAGAAGGAAAACAAGCAGCGAAAAGGAGAAGGATTTGAGGACCTCTGCTTTATTTTGAAAATTTCATACCTTTCCCCCTTTTTTTGTAGAGTTTGGGACCTACGTACCCTTCCCTTTATTTTCAAAACTTTGTAACTCTAATTAAAGTAATGAAAATTTTTCACTTCATGTTTAAGGTGGCTCAAATTTATCCAAAGTTTGAATGACTTTATTATCAAAATTCAGAAATTAATTTGCATTGGTCTTACTTAGATTCAAAGAGGGTTAAGAAGAATGTGGCCAGGCTTCTTAAAAGAAGCTGCCTACGTATCCCAAAAGACGGAATCAAGTAATGACGTAGTTCGGGCTCAATTTTCACTTGGGTATTGATACTCTCATTTTTTGATACCCTAACTTTTTCCAATGCCGCCCTTTCGGGTTTTCGGCCTTGCAGACTGCTCTAACTTTTACCTGAGCTGCCTTTTCAATTTTCAACTCAGTGAGCTTTTATTTTATCTTTATTTTGACCTCAAGGATAGTACTTTTTGACTTGGTCGAGGTTAACTAGAGTGGAGAACATATTTTCATCCAAATCCATAATAATGACGGCACCACCGGTCATGATGGTTTTGATGAGAAACGATATGGACTAGTTTGGCTTGAACTTGCCCCTCAGATCAAAGATAGGAGCTCTGACTTCCTTAAAAACCAAATCACCTTCTCTCAGATCCCGAGTCTTGACTTTTTTATTGAACGCTCGAGCTATCCTTCTCTGGTATCCTTGTATATGAAACAGAGCCTTCAGTTTTCTTTCATCAAACAAGAGCAACTCTTCCATTTGTTTCCTCTGCCATTCTGCTTTTGAGATACTGGTATCGGCTACTACTCTTAGTGAAGGGATGTCCACTTCAATGGGCAATACAGCTTCCATCCCGTATACTAAAGAGTATGGCGTAGCTCCCGTCGAAGTTCTGATTGACGTTCTGTATCCCCAAAGTGCAAATGGTAGATGTTCCGACCAATCCTTATGTGAGTTGATCGCCTTTTACAAGATTTTCTTGATGTTCTTGTTTGCTGCCTCGACTGCTTCATTGGTCTGCACCCGATATGGTGAGGACTTGCGGGCCACTATCCGGTATTCTTTGAAAAGATCCAGGATCTCTCCTTGAAAATGCGAGCCATTGTCTGATATGACCTTGTGGGGGACCCCGTACCGGCAAATGATGTTTTGCTTGATAAATTTAGCAACATAGGAGGCTTTCAATACTGAGTAGGAAGTTGCTTCCACCCATTTGGTAAAGTAGTCAATGGCCACTAAAATAAATTCGTGCTCATTTGATGCCTTCAGTGTTACTCTGTCGATCACATCGATGCCCCATACTGAAAATGGCCATGGTGACGTCAGGCTGTACAGCTGAGATGGGGAACGTGCATAAGGTTTGCATGAATCTGGCACTTATGACATCTTCGCACGAACTGTATGCAGTCTATCTCCATTGTCATCCAAAAGTATCCTTGTCATAGAATTTTATTGGCTAACATATTTTCACTCATGTGTGGTCCACAATCTCCCGCGTGAATTTCTTTCATCAATGCTTGGCCTTCTTCAGTGTTTGCACACAGCTTATTGACCCTAGAATACTCTCGTTTATACAGCCTATCACCGCAAATGACAAACTGTGCAGATAGTCTTCGTATCGCCCTTTTGTTCTTTTTACTGGAAAACTTGGGATATTTTCCCTTTTCTACGAAGTTCTGAATGCCAAAGTACCATGGAAGGTCGCCAGTGCTTTCCTCGATTGTGGCCGTCATCTCTTATGCCAATTTTCTCTTCTGTTCAATTATCAAAGGCCTCATTCAAACTTCAGATGGTATGTTAATCATGGATGTTAGGGTGGCCAGTGCGTCGGCAAACTTGTTCTGCAGTCTTGGCACATGGGTAAAGATCACTGATTCAAAATACGGTATCAGTTTCTCTAACTCTTGATGATAGAGAATCAAGGTTAGGTCCCTGACCTTCCATTCTCCTCTTGCTTGTGAAACCACCAGTGCTGAATCTCCAATGACTTCCAACTTTCTTGCCCCTAAGTCCAAATTTGCTTCCAATCTTGCTAAACATGCTTCATACTCAGCTTGATTACTGGTCACTTCAAAATTGAGCTTCAATGACAAGGGGGCGTGTGATTCGTCAGGAGTGACAAGAAGGACTCTTATTCCATAGCCATATTAATTAGATGTGCCATCGAAATATGGAGTGCACTTGTCATCCCCGACTTTCATCTGCTATTCGTCAGGAAATTGAAACTCTGTGTCTTTGCCTCCTTCAATTGGTTGATCGGCTAGGAATTCTGCCACTGCTCTGCCCTTGTCTGACTTTCAGGTGACATATTGAAGATCAAATTCTGATAGCAACAACAACCATCAAGCCAACCTTCCTGTCAATGCCGACTTTTCAAACAGGTACTTCAACGGATCCATCAGGGAGATTATATTTATTGTGAAATACCGCATATAATGCCTTAGTTTTCGAGAAGCCCAGACCAAAGCCCAACATGTTGTTTCCAGTGGTGTGTACCGTATTTATGAACCTGTCATCTTCTTCCTTAGTTAATAGACAGGCTTTTCAATTCCAGTTTCACCCTCTTGTTCTAACATATATCTTATAGCCGAATCAGTCACTGACAGATAGAGAATCAGTGGCCTATCAGGTTCGGGGGGAGCTAGAACAGGTGGATTTTGCAGATACTGTCGCACGGCATCAAAGGCATCTTGGCATTTCTAATCCCATTTGAACTCGACTCCTTTCTTTAGCAGACGAAAGAGCGACTCATAGGTATTTATCAATTTTGGGATGAATCAACTGATAAACTGTATTTTACCGAGAAAGCCCCTGACTTCTCGCTCAGTCTTCGGACGAGGCATTTCCAAAATTACTTCAATCTTTGAAGGATCAACTTTAATGCCTCGTTGCGTGATCATAAACCCGAGCATCTTTCCGGCAGTAACTCCAAAGGCGCATTTCTGTGGGTTGAGCC
>JAULJZ010165361.1:0-25660 GCA_032270985.1 Heliamphora pulchella | reverse complement strand
TAATAATAGGAAATCTTGAGTGAGTCTTTTTAAAAATTCTTAATTTGTATTTTTTGGGAGATTGACATTGGTATAAATCGTTAACCATCATAAAGTGTACTTAATTTAGTTTATTTATATACAAGGCTGGCTGAATTTGGAGTTACAATAAATTTATCATGATTTGTCAAAGCTTAAACAGTAGTATTGAAATATTTCAAAATAAATAAATAATAATAATTTCTTCATTAAAAGGACTTTTACGCACTCAATGGGTTAACCAACCATCACTAGTGAGTTTTCCAAACTTGTTATGCTTACTTTAAACAACCTATTTTCTTATTAACAGGTTTTTGTTTATTTTTATAAAAAAATAAAACAAAAATATATTTGGCACATAAATGTTTAGAAAGTGGTGGTCGGTGGCGGTGACTGTAGGTGGTGATTGGTTGTGGTGGCCGAAAATGATGGTCAAAGGTGATGGTCGGAGGGGGATGTCAGAGGGGATGGTTGGATATGAAAACACATTTTTTGTTTATAAAACATTTATTATTTACAAAACATTTATTAAGTTTTATAAAACATATGAAAACACATTTTTTGTTTACAAGAATTTAGTAAGTTTTAAAAATTATATATATTTTTTTAAAAACAAAAATAATTATCAAAGATGTTTTTTTTACAGTTTATAGAAATTCTAAAAATAAAAACAGAAAACAGTAAATATAAAAATTACCAAACGGGTCTTAATAGTCAATTTTTCAAATAATTCATAACGATTTTTTATGTATTTAATCTTGGTGCTTAAAAGTAGGGTGTACAACTTCTACTATGGTGATTGTTATTGTTGTAAGATTATTGACAATGTTGGCCGACAAACAAAGTTTTTAGCATGCATTTTTCTAAGGTTTTAATATGTGTTTTTATTTCTTGATTTTAGATTCAAATTCTTTTCTTTTTCCGACTTGCAAGTTTCGAAAAACATACACAAATAGAGGTCCGAAAACCCAAAAAGTAATGATACAAAATGTGAAAAAAAATATGTTAGCTTATATTTTTGTTTTTCTTGTCATTCAGTGTGTTTGGTAATACTATTGCTAATAACTTTTAAGTTCATGCTATTAATTCTAACTATAAGTTATATATTTTTTTAAATACCACGACAAGAATAAGGGTATTTGGCAACGAAATCTAGCGACAAAATACACTGCGTTGTTAAAGGAAAGTTAAAGGCGAGGAAATTCATATTTCGTCGCTAAATAGAAGAGTTTTTAAGAGAAAAATATTTTTTCATCGCAAATTGTGTTACGTTTTTACATAGGCCAAAATGTTCTTTAAATAGAACACTTTTGGCGAGAAAAATACTTTTTCGTCACAAATGACATTATGTTTTTTACGACGCCATAGTTTCGTCGCTAATGACATAAAATAAAATTATTTAAGTTTTCGTCATTTTTTTCTTATTGTTAACAAACCAATCATGTTCAGTTGCTGCCATCTTGCTTATGTAAGTATACACAAATTAAAATTTGAAATATGTTTTTAGTTTTGAAAATTTATACTTATATGTTTATATTTTTAAAATTTTATTATATTTATACTTACAATTATAAATTTAAGTTAGATCGTAAAAATATAAAAATAAAATTTAAAATGATATATTTTAAAAAATATAAATTTTAATCAGTAATTTATCTTTTAAAATTTTAATAAATTTTGAAAGATAAATTATTGTTAAAATATTCAATATTGATTTAAAAATGAATGTGTTTTAGAACTTTGTATTATTCCTTTAGCAGGTGACACTACTACCATAGTGGTTAAAGATCACCTGACAAAATTAAAAAGATCTCACTTTTTTAAAAAAATGTGATTAAAATTTTTATAGTGAGGGAAGATAGAAGCTATGGGCCTAAAGCCCAGTCCAATTAAATGGAACCAAAACCCTCAAAAGGGGACCAGCCCAGAACGGATTGCTCTAGTGCTCAAAGAAGCTCGGAGCATCAGTTGTTCGGTCCATGCAAGTTCGGCCCACCCCAGAAAGAGGCAGCCTGAACCAATGAGGCCCATGTCGGCTTCTTGATGGAAAGATAAGTTCCCATCCTATATACAGATGGAAACAATTCAAAATAAAATTCACAAGATAGGAAATAATCCCTAAAAAACAAGAGGCAGAATCTCAAGAGGATTCAGCCTCATAAGGTTTCGACCCCTATATAAAGGAAGACACTCTCACAACCACAGGTACACAACTCTAAGCTTAATTCTTGACTAGAAACCTCCCTGAGAGATATCTAACTTGAGCGTCGGAGTGCCTCCCAGTCAAACCAGACCGGAGGGCACTAATGGTGTTCTCTTCCTTGCAGGAGATCGACGGCTAAGCAAGGAGCTTTCAGTGAGTTCGGCGGCGAGGAGTTTGGCTCAAATCCTGTTCGGGATCATCAGTATTAGGCCAATTCACTTGGTCCTAGTTGTGCCGAAGAAGCCTCCAGTTTGTAACGCACACAATTTGGCGCCGTCTGTGGGAACGACGATCTCGAACCAACGGAATCATGAGCCAGACTCCGTTTGGATTTACTAGAAGCCGTACTTAGGGGCAAGAAGATATGCCCCAAAGATCCATACCAGTTACTCCAGAAAGGCCTAGGGCCCCTAGGATCCCTTCAAAACTACGAAGACGTAGGGATGCCGCTTCACACAATAGAAGGCAACTGCGTTACTCAACTACCAATTCCAGGGAGAACGACCCTCTCCTCCATCTTCAAGGGAGAGGGGGAGATTAGAAGAAAGATTGGCCAGATGAGACAAGATCATCAACAATTTAGAAGAGAGAATGGAGCAACGTGACAGGGAGATTGATGAACTCAGGCGACTGATCCGGAGGCAGGATGCTCGAAGAGAACTGCGTGTAAGGCGAAGAGAAAGTCCCGAGCACGAAGAAATCGAGCAAAGTCCAGAGTCCTATAGCCTGAGTCACCCTCAGAGGCGGAGGTGTAAAGAACCTGAGGTAAGCATAGGGAGCTCTAGGCACACTGATACTATTAAAACAGAATCAGTTCGGCCAAGTAATGAAAGAGTTGCTCGGGCCGAATTGGATCCAAATCAAGACCTATGGCTATGGTTGGAGAGAAGGATGGATTCTAGGTTATAGCATGGCAGTGGCCGAACAGCCCAAGACGTGGCGAAAAGGGCCCTTGAGCAGATCTCAATATCACGATTGGCTGAAATCATTGAGAACGCAGATCCCCCACGTAAGTTCTTCCCCCTAAAATCTGAGATGTATGACGGAAAATCAGATCCAGTGAGCCATATTCGGCTGTACAGACAGTCAATGGCACTCTGGAGTGGTAATGATGCACTCTTTTGCCGCATGTTCCCATCAAGTTTGGGGAAGATAGCCCTCAGTTGGTTCCACAAGTTGTCGCCCCGTTCCATAGTCAGTTGGCAGCAATTGGTTGAGTCTTTTACTGCTCGGTTCATAACCAATAGCAAACAGCCAAAGAGTTTTGACACCCCGCTGGCCCTACGAAAGAGTGATGGAGAAACGATCTGAGAGTCCGCTCAGCGATACTAGGAGACCTATAATGAGATTGAAGATTGCAGCAAACAGCTTACTATGGCATCATTCAAAATCGGGTTGCCTCCTCAGAGCCGTTTGAGGCAATCCCTCACCAAGAAGGCCGTTTCTACAATGTCCGAACTAATGGTGAAGATAGAGCAATATGCGAAGGTGGAGGAAGATATAAGCCAGGCCGAATAAAACGTGGCCTCAACCAAGCAGCCTGAGAAAAGGGATAAAGGCCGAAAAGACCAGAAGACCAGAAAGGGATCCCAAGAGAAGAAGGAGTCAGTAGTCCACCAAGCTCTACAAATAGTGTTCAAAGAGCCCCTACACAAACTCTTGGACCTAATCAATGACAAGCCTTACTTCCAGTGGCCACCAAAGTTAATGGGGGATCCGAACAGACGTGATCAGAAGCGAAAGTGTCATTACCATCGAGATCATGGCCACCTGACTGGAGAATGCAGGGCTTTTAAAAGGCACTTAAGGGATTTCGTACGACCTGGGCACCTGCTTGAATTCATTGACGCCGAAAAGACTGCTCGGGAGGGCATAAATCGTGAGGAGGGCCAGAGGCCCGAACAAGGTGATGCTCCGCTTGGCGTGGTGAAGATGATTCATGGCACTGTTGAGCCGATCACCCGATCAGTTGTTCGGTACCAAGGCAGAACCCTTGCACATGCCATGAAGGTGGACGAGGGCAAGCGACGAAGAACAGAAGAGATCCCAGCCAAAGCCAGACCAAGGGAATAAGCTTCTCAAAGGAAGATCTTGAAGGAATACACCGACCTCACAATGATGCCCTGGTGATAACATTGCGCATTGCCAACTATGATGTAATGCGGGTATTAGTAGACCAAGGAAGTTCGGTGGACATCATGTACTACAGCCTGTTCCAAAAGCTGGGGCTGAAAGATTCAGTGCTCAGAAGATGCATGACACCCCTGATCAGTATTGGCACTGACCCAGTATGGCCGGTTGGAAGAATCATTGTACCAGTGAAAGCAGGGCCTATAATAGTAAACACTGAGTTCTTAGTTATAAATCAACCTTCTACTTGTAATGCAATTGTAGGTAGAACATGGATTCATAGTTTGGGAGCAGTACCCTCAACCTACCACCAATTCCTGAAGTTTCAAGTGGGCAAAGAGGTAGTTAAAATCAAGGGAGACCAACACACAGCGAGGCAGTGTTTCCTAGCAACGATGAAAAGCCTCGAACAATATCCAAAAGTAAAAACTATCGAGATGGAGGAATGCCCAACGATCCTCGACTACAGCCGAACAGCCAAGGAGAAAGTGGTGGAAGACTTGAAGAAAGTCGTTATCAACCCGAAGGACCCAGATCGATTTTTCTTGCTCAGAACAAGCATGGCCGAACAAGAAGAGACCGAACTAATTGAATTTTTGGAGAAAAACAAAGAGGTCTTCGCATAGACGCCATACGAAATGCCAGGGATAGATCTTGAGGTAATCAGCCACCAGTTAAATGTGGATCCCCAGAGGAAGCCTGCAGTATAGAAGCCCAGAAAATTGGCACCACACCATACAGAGGCAGTGGCTGAGGAAGTTTAGAAACTAAAGAAGGCCGGGGCCATCAAGGAAAACCACTACCCAACCTGGTTGGCAAACATCATCGTGGTCAAGAAGAAGGATGGAAAGTGGCGAGTCTATGTTGACTTCACTGATCTTAACAAGGCCTGCCCTAAAGACTATTTTTTTCTGTCTCGAATAGACTAGCTCGTTGATTCAATGGTGGGACATGAGAGGATGAGTTTCCTGGATGCATACAGAGGATACCATCAGATTGCCATGCACCCCCCAAACATGGAGAAGACAGCGCTTATTACTCCTCGAGGAATCTACTACTACAAGGTGATGCCATTTGGACTAAAGAACGCTAGTGCTACTTATCAACGTCTTGCAACGAAGATGTTTGGCGACCTAATCGGCAAAACCATGGAGGTCTACATAGATGACATGGTCGTAAAGACTAAGCACGCGAATAAGCACCTTGAAGATCTGAGAAAGACATTCAAAATTCTCAAGGCTTACAAGCTAAGGCTTAACGCCTCTAAGTGTGCCTTTGGGGTCAGTTCGGGGAAATTCCTAGGCTTCCTTGTCACTTACAGAGGAATAGAGGTAAATCACGAACAGATATCAGCCATTCAAAACTTAAAAAGCCCGCAGAGTATGAAAGAAGTCCAGAAGTTGACAGGTATGGTAGCAGTGCTTAATCGCTTCATTAACCGAGCATCTGATCGGTGCTATCCATTCTTCAAGGCAATGAAGGGTGCCAGTCAGTTCGCTTGGAATGAGGATAGTGAAAGAGCTCTCAAAGAGCTGAAACGCTATTTCTCTTTCCCACCACTTCTGACAGTGCCGAATAATGGTGAAGCTCTGTTCTTATATCTTGTTGTATCTAGCAGAGCTGTAAGCGCAGTTCTCTTGAAGATAGAAGATAAGGTTTAAAAACCAATCTACTACGTGAGCAAGGTGCTCCTCGATCTAAAAACAATGTATCTACCCTTAGAGAAGCTGGCACTAGCCCTGGTCGTCACATCTCGCAAGTTCATCCACTACTTCAGAGCTCATCCGATCAAGGTAATAACCGAATACCCTCTTCAATCATTACTTTGGAAAGCTAAATTTTCAAGAAGAATTACAAAATGGGCCGTGGAACTTGGGGAGCACGACATCACCTTCTGTCCAAGAACGGCCATAAAGGGACAAGTCTTGGCCGATTTTATCGCCGAATATAGCCAGGAGGAGTGTTCGGTGCACACTGGGGGGCAGGTCACCAAGCCAACAACTCTAGAAGATGCGGACTCAGAGGACACTTGGAGGCTTTACGTGGATGGCTCTTCATGCAACAAAGGGGCTGGAGCAGGGATAGTACTGTATAGCCTTGATGGAATCCTCATGGAGAAGGCTATTCGGCTGGACTTCCAAGCCCACCAACAATGAAGCCGAATATGAAGCCCTCCTAGCTGGACTCTGAGATGTTAAGGAACTGAAGGCCCGGAGAGTAAAGATATTCTGTGATTCCCAGTTGGTCGTAAATCAGTTCAAGGGAGAGTACACGGCGAGGGATGACAGAATGCATGCATATGTTCGGCTGGCCCAGCAACTAGCAAAGGACATCCCAACCTATGAGATTATCCATCTTTCGTCTAAAGAGAAGGCCATGATGACTCTCTGGCATGCTTAGCATTAGTTGTTTGCTCTGAGGAAAAAATAGTGATTTCAATGGAAGTCCTCCAGCAACCGAGCATAGTCATCAATGAAGAGGATCAGATCTATTGTTCGGAGCTGGGTCCTAGTTGGATACATCCCATAAAAGACTACTTGGATAAAGATGTACTCTCATCCGATCAAAAAGAGGCGCGAATGATAAGAAGAAAAGCAGCTAGATTCTGGGTCTCTAGTACGGGGGATATATATAAGAAATCCTTCACCGAGCCCTACCTCTTCTGTGTGCACCCGAACAAAGTCCAAGACCTCTTGTTCGAAATACATGAAGGGATTTATGGCAGCCATACTGGAGGGAGCTCTCTAGCCCACCGAGCAATCTCCCAGGGTTACTGGTGGCCATACATGCAAAGAGATGCAGAGCAATATGTCCAGAAGTGTGAAAAATGTCAGAGGGTCAGTCCGAACATACACATCCCAGTTGAAGATCTTTCTCCTATCATCAACCTATAGCCCTTTACTCAATGGAGATATGATATAGTAGGTCCCTTCCCAAGGGCCACAGGCAATAGGAAATACCTCCTTGTCGCCACGGACTACTATACCAAGTGGGTGGAGGCTGAGCTCTTGGCCAACATCAGGAACGTTGGACTAAAAAAGTTTATGTGGAAGAGCATCATTGACAACGGCACCCAATTCGACAACTCACTATTCAAGAATTTTTGTTCAGGACTGGGGATCAAGAATTACTTCTCTACCTCAGCATACCCACAGAGTAATGGACAGGCTGAGGCCACCAACAAAACCATCATCGACGGACTGAAGAAAATGTTGGATGCTGCTAAAGGAAGATGGGTCGAAGAACTCCCTTCAGTTCTGTGGACTTACCGAACTACTCCAAGGAGATCTCCAGGTGAAACCCCCTTCTCCCTAGCTTATGGGGTCGAAGTAGTCATTCTGTTAGAAGTCGAATTATCTACAATCCGAACAGAAGTCAGTACTCCTAAGGTTAATATAAGAACACTGGCTTTGGACCTAGACTTAGCCAAAGAACGGAGAACTATGGCCACCATTAAATTAGCAGCCTACAAGAAAACTTTGGCCAAAGGGTACAACAAGAGGGTGAAGCACCGCGAGTTTGGCGAAGGGGACTTGGTCCTAAGGAAGGTGCTCGGCCATATAAAGGATCCTGTCCAGGGGAAGTTGGGTCCGAACTGGGAAGGCCCATACAGGGTTACCTCCAAGGGTGGCACTGGAGCATACTACCTAGAGGACTTGAATGGAAAAGCTATCCCTAGGCCATATAATGCAAACAACCTCCGAAAGTTTTATTTTTGATTTTACAAGTTCGTTGTAGTTCTCATTTTCAATAAAACGCCATTGTTCGGCATAAGTTTTTCCTTTTATATCACTTTCCAAAGTTTTTATCACATAAATATCCCTGACAAAAACTTGGGGGGCACACCCTAAGTACAGTAAATGTCTTCAGCAGCCTAAAGTTCGATGTTTATCCGAACTCATCTAGCCCTCAGTATAGATGATGATCCCATACTTAGGATGATTAAGCCTAAAAGGCTCAGCTCGATATTTATTCGAACTCATCTAGCTCTCAGTATGAATGATGATCCCATACTTAGGATGATTAAGTCTAAAAAGGCCAAGTTGGATGTTTATCCGAACTGATCTACCCCTTTGTATGGATGTTGAACCCATACTTAGATGATCAAGCCTTAAACAGCCAAGTTCGATGGTTATCCGAACTCATTTAGCCCTTAGTATAGAAGTTGATCCCATACTTAGGATGATTAAGCCTTAAAAGGCCAAGTTTGAAGTTTATCCGAATTCATCTAGCCCTCAGTATGGATGATGATCCCATACTTAGGATGATTAAGCCTAAAAAGGCCAAGTTCGATGCTTATCCGAACTGATCTAGCCCTTTGTATGGATGTTGAGCCCATACTTAGATGATCAAGCCTTAAACGACCAAGTTCGATGGTTATCCGAACTCATTTAGCCCTTAGTACGGAAGTTAATTCCATACTTAGGATGATTAAGCCTAAAAAGGCTAAGTTCGATGATTATCCAAACATCTAGCCCTTGGTATAGACATTTATTCCACACTTGGGACATGGTGAGCCTAGAAGTGCTAATTTTGGAAGCTTGCTCGAACTAATTAGGCCCTTAGTAGGGAAACTCATCAAGGACATAAAGCAAGTATGAAGTAATGAGATTTCATTAACAAGAGGAGGGGCTGACACCCTCAAAGCTACAAAATAAGCCCCAAAGGGCGGTACAACGATAACTTGAAAAAAAAAGAGAAACGAAACCCTCAAGGGGCAGCAATGAAGTCCTTGGTTGTCTCCATCGGGGTGCCAACCTCCACGATCACCGTAAGATCTGCAGTCTGCTCAGGTACAGCTTCACCACCTTCTCTAGTAGCCCCAGCGGATGGCTCTTCAGCACCTTCACCGGCCTCTGGGGCCTCTCCCTCTTCTCTACCCTCCATGGATTGTTTGCTCAGGAGGGGAATCTCTATATACAGGGGCGAAGACGCTTTGACCCCGGCCGCTTCAAGCGCGTCCTTCTAGGCTACAGCATAGATGATGTCCTGGAGCTTGGCAACCTGCTCCTTGTCACCTCAGCCTGGGCCTTACTGAGTTGACCTTGGGAGGCAATTAAGCTCTCCTCCTTCTCTTTCAAGTGCCGCACCAGCGTTGCTTTGTTCACCTCTAGTTCAGAGACCCTGGCCCGAGCTGCGTCGGTAACTTTAGTCTTCTCCCGAAGACTATTTTCCAACTTGCTCATCTGCTTCAGATAATTCAAGTTGGCCTGGCATAGCTTTGTGAGCTCCCCCTCTTGAGCTTCGACACGCTCTACCATCGCCATCAGACGTTGAAGACTCTGCGAGGAAGAAGGAAGGGTATTGGTATTGGAAAGAAACAAAATAAAAGAAAAAAGCATAAGAGGGACGAACAAGGGAAGATACCTAGATAGAGTGCCGAACTGTGGATTTCACAAGCGTCTCATGAGGAAGTTTTCAGACCTCCTCCATGTCCGCAGGCAAAAGCAGTGCCTGAGTAAGTCCATAGGTGGTATCTGGGGAGGTCGCTTTGTCTTCTATGTTGATCCTGTGACCCCCCTTCGATAGCACGGGAGTCTAAGGGTCTGGATCCCCCTTGCATCCGCCACTTTCTTTCCTTTCGCCTCCTCCCTCTCCTTCTCTTTCTCTTTCTCTTTCCCTGTCTCCTTTTCCACAGTTTCTCTCGCCTTTCTCAGCCTCTTCGGTGCCGCGGCTGCGATGATCTCAATAGTGGTCAGCTCTGAGAGGTCGGCGGCGAGGTCGGTTGCCTTGGAACGGCTGGGCTCCATGGACTTTGCAGTGGTGGCCACAGTGGTCCATTTTTTTGGCCCCCTAAGAGTGAGAAGGGCCGACAGATCGGTGGTGGGAGCCTTCCTCTTGGCCATTTCCTCAAGGTATATAAGGATGAAGCTACCCGAACTCCTGACGTGGTCGGTCGGATGAAGCTCCGGTAGGTCGGTATGTATTTCAAAAGGATGTGGATAGCACGGCCCAATTTCCTCTGCTCGGGCAACCCTTCGTAGACCCAAACCTTCTTCAAATCCTCCAAGTGCACGCCGGGTAAAGGTCTCCGGGCTGGGTTGTTCGCAATAGCACCTGCACCAAACAAGGAAGATATTAGAACTCAGGAAGCAGCTAAGTAAACAAAGCACTCAATGGAGAATAACATCGAACAGGTAGTGGGGAGACCTACCAGGCCCAAGTCTGTCCTTCCGTGGGATTGTGAAGATATCTTGCTCTTCCCCAGGGCCGAACTCAAAGTTCCCCATTATATACAAGAAGTCATCATCGACATCCTTGCCAGAGTCCGGCAGTTCGATGACCAACTTCTTGGCTGCCCTTTTGGCTTTGAGGTAATACGACCTAGACGAGTGTTTTACCATGTTGTAGTAATAAACGATATCCCAGATACCAAGGTTGGTATCTAAGTTACGGTTCAGTTCCACAACACCCATAACCACTGTGAAGACGTTAGAAGAGACCTGCATCGGACTTACTCGGTAACGCCAAAGAACTCTATGAATGAGAGGGTGAATGGGAAACCGAACTCCCCCTTTCACTAAGGCAACTAGTGGAAGGGGAAGCTTTTCCCAATTTCCTTCGCAAGAGTCATCCGGTTTAGCCAAAGTAATTTCAACGTCGTTTGAGATGTTGTATCGACGCCGAAATTCGAGCATGGCCGCCGGTGTCGACACCAGCTTTCGGAGTTTGCCCATTGGGGAGAAAAGGAAAAATAAAAGGATAGAGGAAGAAAAAGCTTTTGGCAAAAAGCTAGCAAACCCGCCTCAAGGCAAGAAAAAGGCAGCAGAAAGCAAAATTTTACCTTAAAAATGATTGCAGAAACTTCAAGTCACCACAAGAACTGGTAAACTTTCGCCGGAATCTGGGTTCGCTCTCGTCGAAAAATTACAGAGAAAATTTGAAGGCTCGAAGGAGTGAAAGTGGTAGAAAGGACAGAAATGGCGATACGATGGGTTTTTATACCCATCGTTTCAAACGTACGGCGCATTAAATGCGCATGCCGTTTGAAACGACGCGAATAATCATTACTCGATATCTGTCACCGCCTCCACGCGCCACTCAAGATGCACCGCGTCAGCAACGCAAGGCTCGAGGCCAACCGTCATCATTCATGAGAAAAGCCCAAGAGGTTTGGGTAGTTGAACCACCACCCGAAGAACCGAGTAGAGGTCTCCGAACAACGGAGCACCCCTTGGAACTCCATCACTCAGTACGTATCCCGAACGGTGCAACTGTACAAACACCGTGCAATAGGGACTGTCAACCGAACAAAAAATCAGAGCTCCGGCTCTTTACCGAGCAGACCAGCCGAGCAAGAACCAGAGCTGGGGGCAGTTGAGGGAGGATAGAAGCTATGGGCCTAAAGCCCAGCCCAATTAAATGGGACAAAAATCCTAAAAAAGGGACCAGCCCAGAACGGGCTGCTTCAGTGCTCAAAGAAGCCTGGACCATCAGTTGTTCGGACCTTGCAAGTTCGGCCCACCCCAAAAAGGGGCAGCCCGGACCAATGAGGCCCATGTTGGCCTTTTGATGGAAAGATAAGTTCCCATCCTATATACGATTTGATTGGATATACAGATGGAAACAAATCAGAATAAGATTCACAAGATAGGAAATAATCCCTAAAAAACAAGAGGTAAAATCCCAAGAGGATTCAACCTCATAAGGTTTCGACCCCTATATAAAGAAATGCACTCTCACAACCACAGATACGCAACTCTAAGCTCAATTCTTGACTAGAAACCTGCTTGAGAGATATCTAACTTGAGCATCGGAGTGCCTCCTGGTCAAACCAGACTGGAGGGTACTAACGGTGTTCTTTGCCTTGCAGGAGTTCGGCGGCGGAGCAAGGAGCTTTCAGTGAGTTTGGCGGCGAGGAGTTTGGCCTAAATCCTGTTCGGGGTCATCAGTATTGGGCCAATTCACTTGGTCCTGGTTGTGCCGAACAAGCCTCCAGTTTGTAACGCGCACATATAGTAATAACTTAATCTCAGTTTATACATAAAATGTAAGTGTATATATATATATAGTATCACAGTTATTACTAAAATATGATGTATTATAATTTTTTAAATCTTAATTTTATTCATAAATGTGATTAAAATTATTATAACAATATTATTTGTATTCAATTTTATTCAATTAAGTAATTAACCTTTCTCCATCACGTTCAACTCTTGAGATTCGAACAAATCCCTTGGATCCCAAAAATCTCACCCTATTTCGCACAGCGCCTAAGAAACCCTTGGTTCCTAAAAAACCATTCTCCCTGTTTCGCATTCAGCGCCTTCTCAAAAAACTCATTCTCCGTATTGCGCACTCAGCGCCGATCATCTTCCACATCGGTGTCGTTCATCTTCTATGTCGGCGTCGTTCGTCACCTACGTTTCTGCCGTTCGATCGTCCGATCATCTTCTATGTCGGCGTCGTTCGTCAACTACATACATTGTCGCCGTTCGATTGTCTTCGCATTCTTCAGCACGATCACTACAACAAAAAATATTTTTTCCCAGCATTGTTTTCTTGCCATTTAAATAAATGTTGGTAAGACACTTATTGCTGGTGTTTATTAGAAAACTCTGTTTTTAATAAATATATTTGTGGCATTTATTTATAAACATCGAAAATAATTTTAATAAACTACGTCATTTTGATATTCGGTAGTGGTTGAAAATTTAACAAATCTTAGCGGCGTTTATTTTTTATAATTTTCGACAGTTTTGTATGTCCCACAAAAAATAAAACAACTAAAATGACATAGGCCCACATCTGTTTTGAAATCTGCCCACTAAATTAATCATATTCACCCCCTCCCCCCCTTCAACCACTATTACCCTAGCTGCTAAAGAAACTCCCTTTATATTGAAATCTCACCCACTGTGTATATGCACTAGCACCTAAAGCAAGTTGATTCATCTTCGGCGATTCATCTTCTCCAACGATTCATCCCTTCATCTTCGGCTTTATCATCTTTTCCAGCGGTCAACCCCTTTTCTTCAACGACTCCGGTGGCTTAACCCTTGTCTCTGGTGGCTCAACGCTTGTTCCAGTTGCTCGGCCCTATTTTTTTAGTTTTAATTTATTACTATTTTTTTAAATATGAGTTTTCTTCAATTACTATCTCTCTATTTGCTTATTTTACCCATTCATCAATTATCAATCCCCCCTCCGTCATGTCTGCTCTTTGAAGCTCTTTTTCAGATTTTTCTAGCAAAAAATGCATTTTTTTGTTCATGCATATCAATTGCACTACTCATCTTCAACAAACATAATATGCATTTTCATTTTCACATTCAGCATAAAAATTGGCAAGATGCTTGTGTTCTTGTTTCTCTGCTATCTGTGAACAAAATGAAATTACGAACTTGTTTTTTGTTTCCAAATAAATGAAAAGACAAAGCAATGAAATCCACATTTTAATTATTTGTCGTGGTTGTATGGTAGGATCTTCATTTTCTATAGAAATTGCAAACTAAGATGTCATAGTTACAAAAATACCTGAAACTTGATAATTGGTGTAAAATTTGGATTTATAATTGTTGGATTCTCTATGCATTCTCTTTGATATTAAGAATAAAGAAACCCACACTAATTAAGTATGCATTAGGCATAACCCAGTTGGCAGTGCTAAAATTCTTTAGATGCTTGTGCAATCCCATGTTGCGGGTGATATTGGGAAGTACATGACTATAGTGTCTAAGTGTCATCATACAAAGAAATTTTCTTAATACCAACTAATCCCCTCAATAATACTTCTTAAATCAAACACGAGATTAAGTTTCATCAAATAGTTGGGACTAAGAGTTGGATAAGATATGACCACTTACCAAAATAAGGAGTTGTGAGACATTAGTATGCATGATACGTGATTAATGGTTTTCATTTTAAACATGACCTTGTATTAATGATTAGACATGGACAAGAGTTGAATGACACTTAGCAAGACTGCTGATGGTAGAATGAGTTAGTCGTATTTTGATGGGGTGGTTTCATTTATTCGTTTTGCAATGACAGTTCTAGATCAGGAATGTAAAATTTAATGCCTATGTGTAAAGTATGTGAACTATTATCGGCAATATCCTCGGGATGTGCAAATTCATTTGCTCCAATATGGGATTATGCAAACTTACACTATCTGGCATGAGCACGGAGAATCACAGGTATCAAGTGAGGCTCATCACCATGAAATGGAAAACAATCATGATGAGGATTTGGGTGGTATTAATGCCTTAGTGAAAGATCGAATTCAGGGGGAATCGACCGATATTACCCAGTGGGACGAAGTCCAAAACTTTGATAAATTGTTGAATAATGCCAAACGTGAGGTATACCCAAGTTGCACCGACTATACTCTATTAAAGTTTGTCATTGAGATTTTTAATTTGAAGGTTACCAACCATTGGAGCAATAAGTCAGTTGATATGATGCTTGAGTTTTTAACAAAACTTTTACCGAAAGATAATTTGGTACTAAAGTCTTGTTATGAAGCCAAGAGGATACTGCGTGACTTGGGGATGTCGTATGAGCTTATTGATGCATGTATAAATGATTGTGCACTCTTTTGGGAGGAAAATGCAAACCTTAATAAGTGTCCTAAGTGTAAAACAGCCAGATACAAAATAAATCATGGCAGGGGAAAGAAAATTGCTAGCTTACTTCCCATTGACATCAAAGTTGAGAAGATTATACACGTCAAGGAAAATAGCTAATGATATGAGATGGCACAAGGATAAACGCGTTGAAGACAAAAAATTGAGACATCTAGTGGATAGTGATGAGTGGAAGGAATTCGATTTGCACATGCTAATTTTGCCCTAAAGTCCTGTAATGTGAGGCTTAGGTTGGCTACTGATAGGTTTAACCCTTTTAGGAACATGAACAACTCCTATAATATGTGGCCTATCATACTTATTCCCTATAACCTACCACCCTGGTTGGTTATGAAGGAACAATATTTCATGTTATCATTACTCATTCCAAGAGAGGTGCAACCAGAGATTGATATCGATGTGTACATGAGACCGTTAGTGGATGAGTTCAAGGAGTTGTGAAAAACTGGTACATTAACTTATGATGCCTCGAGTGGTGAGACATTTTCGATGCATGCAACTTTATTGTGGACAATACATGACTGGCTTGCATTTGGAGACCTGTCTAGGTGGAGAACAAAGGGTCATTATGCTTGTTACACTAGCAATGATAAACCCTGTTTTCAATCTTTGCGAAGTAAGACTACGTACACTAACCATCGATGCTACTTGCCCGAGGATCACCCAGAACGGAGGAAGAGAAGGGCCTATAATGGTAAGCATGAGAGACAGAAGAGATCTTTAGAACTACCAGAGGAAGCGATGCAACAACAGCTGGATAGTATAACATGTGTGACATTGGGAAAAGATCCAAGCAACAAGAAAAGACCATGTCATACACCTAATTGGACAAAGGTAAGCATTTTGTACGAGCTACCATATTTGAAGAAACGAAGGCTCAAGCATAACATTGATGTCATGCACGTGGAGAAGAGTTTTAGTGAAAATGTCTTTGGAACTATGTTGGGTATTGATGAGAAGAACAAGGACACTAACAATGCACTGATGGATTTAGAAGATATGAGCATAAGAAAAGAGTTGTGGTTAACACAACGTCCAGATGGACCATATGTCAAGTCTCAGGCGAACTTCTCATTGACCCCTAAAGAGAGATGTTTTTTTGAATTTTTAAAATCAGTTAAGTATCCAGATGGTTATGCGGCGAACATCTCGAGGTTAGTGAATACAAGAAATGGTAAATTAGCAGGCTTGAAAAGTCATGATTGTCATGTGCTCATATAATGAATTCTTCCTATTGGGATGTGTGGTTATGTAGATAAGGAGATTAGTACAACATTACTTGAATTAGATAACTTTTTCCAAGACTTGTGCTCTAAGATATTGAGGCAGAGTGAACTAGAAAAGTTAGAGGAATGTATTAACATTTTATGCAAGCTCGAGAAGATCTTTCCTCTGGCCTTCTTCGATGTGATGGTCCATTTAGCTGTTCACTTACCCCGTGAGGCTATACTTGGAGGACTGGTTCAATACAGGTGAATGTATTCGATTAAAAGGTAATGGTTACAATACTATTTGTTAGCTTAAAATTAATTGTATTTCATCTATACCTTTACTCCTAAATGAGTTTACCTTGAAAGTTTTTTGGAGCTTTGAAAAGGTTTGTTTCCAATCGCGTGCGACCGGAAGGTTCGATTGCTGAGGCATATATTATCAAGGATTGTATCACTTTTTGCTCAATGTATCTTGATGGGAGCGAAACTGTGCATAATTGCACCGAACAGAGCAAAGATCATGGTGATCAACGTATGAAAGGGTTAACAGTTTTCATCAGAATAGCTCGCCCTATTGGGCTAGTAACAAGGGATGGTGAGATGTCATGAGAATTTCATGATGCTGCTCATTGGTTCTAGATGTACATTAGCCCTAAGCGAGAGAAGTACCTAGAGTATGTATTTCAATTAGTTAGATGTACAATTAACTTTCTTAATGTTTTAGTGATGTATAATAATACTATGGCTCCTATAACATACTTAGATGAATTTTCCAAGTGGTTCAAAGATCGTGTAAATCATTTCCATCTTTTGTAATGTGATGATTCTTAAATAAACTTAGATGAATTAATACTATTCTATACAATTCAATTATCATGCATGGCATGTGGTTGCATATAAATAGATTGAGGGTTGGTGAGTCACTAGAGGTAATTGAAGAATTGTAGTCTTTAGTGAATGGTCCCAATTTTCTAGTGAAAGAGTACTCAGGTTGTATAATCAATGGCATAAGGATCCACGCCAGGGAACTAAACAATCATCGTATAAGTCAAAATAGTGGTGTGCTTGCAGAAGAGGGTGAGGGAAAGATGTACGAGTTCTATGGTCACTTGTCCAATGTTTTGGGAATTTGAGTATCCATCGTAAATTGGTATTGTTCCAATGTGAATGGTATGGCACTAGCAATACTAGTAGAAGGAGGACAATACGAGCTGAAAAATACTACACAAGTATTGATGTCATGAGCTGGTGGTATTAATCTAATCCTTTTATATTGCCCAATCAAGCTAAACAAGTCTTCTACCTAAATGATATCAAATGGGGAGAACCTTGGAAAGTAATTCAACGCGTCCATCATAGGAGTGTGTTTGATGTACCAGAGACAGTTGATGGAGAACCACTAGATTCACTCGAAAATATTGATGCATTTCAACAGAAAACATTACCAATGTTGTTTCAATTGAAATAGGAGATAATATACAATATCATAGGCATAGTGTTGAAGTCCATGCAACAATGGTGATTAGGTCATCGACAAATGTTGAAGGTGATAATAGTGATTGTGAAGATGGAGAACATCATAAGATACCCGATGTTGAGATAGATCATGATATGGACTACGATAATATGTAATGTTTTAAATATTTTTTTATGTGAAGGAATGTTCAGAATTTATAAAATTAAAAGTCTGCATCTCTTTGTTAATTTATGCTCTACGCTTGTGAAATAAATAGTATACATCTTTTGTCAATTAATGAAATTAATATTTTATGTTAATTTATATTGTATTGTTGTGAAAATACACAAAGGTGAAAGACAATGGCTCAAACCTGGTGATCTAAGTGAGTATGAGAGGGAAAGAATTAGGAGAATCAAGGAGAATAATGATAAATTAAATTCTCTACGATTGAAGGCTATAGCCGCATCAGTGATGGGTTCAGTTCAGCCCAAACATGCAAGTGAGAAAGGCAAGTGTATCAGGGTTAACGTGGATGATGATGATTATAAACTGCCAAACAGTGAGGACCACAGTGATGATGAGTCATCTGATTCTTTTGAGCACGGGGTATATAATATATACATGTAGGCTTAACATGACAAATACAGAATAATTTATGTTTTTTTTTCTATGATTGTATTCACATATTCATATATTATTATGATGACTATTTTGTTTATGTTAAAGCAGGTCGCAAAAATGCCACCAGGTCACCGTCCACTTTGTAATAGGGAGATCTCATCATCTACTAATATAGCTACTCAACCCATACAATCTACTGAGGTAGATGTTGAGGCCCAAGCCAATTTGACTGCATCTGTAAGCATTGGTAAAATTGGTATTAATGAATTAAATGTTAGTAATTTGCTTATATTCCCTTATATAATTTACCTTAACTATACTTTTTTATTAGCATCATTGAATAAGCCTGTTCGTGGCCCCACATGTGATATAGAGGTTTTCAAGCTTGTAGAGAAACGAGTATAGCTGCAAGTACCTATTCCAGCACAGTTTTGTGCTCCTGTGGGACCGTATGCCAATAAACTTGCGTCTAAAATTGGCGTCGAGGTTCGAACAAATGCACCAAATTTAACCATCTGCAAATGGAAGAAAGTGGTTGACACGGTGAAAGCTCCAATGTTGCAACGTTGCAATGTCTAATGGTAATACAAGTCAACCCACTTCAATCAAAACACTCAGGTGTGGATGTACTTTAATTTGTTTTCTTAATACCAACATATGCTTCTTTCTTTTATTTCATGTTGTATCCACCTTTTTATAAACTTTCACATTGTAGGTACAATATAATTGTTTCGTAAGAATAACATTACTTGTCGATTGCATTTTGCAGGATCAGTTTGACCAACAGGGTGATCCAATTGATATAAACAAAGCGTTCGTCACGAAGTGTGGTCAGAGGCTAAGTGACTTTACATGCAGGTTGCATCGAAAGTTCAAAATGCTTGTGCAAGAAAAAGGAAAGCAGTATGCCCGAAGCCACCCATCGAGAGGTGTTGATATCAATCAGTGGATAGATCTAATTGAGAAGAAGTGGAGCAATGAGAAATTTAAGATAAGTTAAAGATATTTATGTTTCTTTATTGTTTATTATTAACTTATGTTAACTAAATTATGCCTTATTGTTTTCATATCGATTTTTACTGCTTATAGAAACAATTAAAAGTTAACACCGCAAATAGGGCTCAAACGAAAAATAAACACAGATATGGTTCAAAATCAATTCCAGTCATGATTGAAAGTGCGGTGCATCTTCTTAAATTATTTATATTGAAGACATTAATAAAAATGCCAATTAAGCTTTTTATTTAAGATGGAATAATTAATGACTCAGGCACAATCCAATGGGGGTCAATTACCTGACTTACTGGAGATATACAAGTTAACTCACTTCAATCAAAACACTCAGGAGTAGATTTCACCAGAGTCCTAGAATAATTATGTAAATGTCTTATACATTTTCTAAGTTTTCTAAATTGCACATATTATGCATTCCTAATGAAAACTTTTTGGAGCTTGCAGGAGAAAATGATACAAATTCAGGCAGAACATTACTCTCTAACCTGGTGCTATACCATTGAGCCCGGAAAAGTTGTTAAGAAAGGTGCTTAAGTCAAGGTCGGGCTACGTGAAAGGATTTGGCTTGAGACCTTCCTCTTTTAATAGGAACACCACTACATCTACCGAGAACAATGAGTATGTGACGTATCTTGAGATGCTAATAGTAGAGCTTCAACAAGCGAACAAGCGATATAAGGAGATGACAGCGAGTATCATGGAATTTTTGAAAGGCCAAGGATTCATTGGTCATTTTGGAAGTGGAGATTATTCCATCTACTGGTGGAGACTCTTCCTGGTTAGTTATTTATATACCTAATTTTGCATAATAATTATTTTTGTAAGTCATTATTAAATATGTTATAACTGTTTAATATAAATGAAACAATAACAAAGTTGTTAACTCACGACACATGCACAAAAAAGTTCAGGCACTAGCACTAACACCTCCATAGACACTAAGATATAAAGATAGAGAAGTGTGCAATAAGCTACATATTGAAGTGTAACTCTATTAATACAGCAAATCAACAAATAATTTATTGTGATAATTGGCAAAGGATTTTTAACTTTCAAGGGCTCAAACATGGAGAGATATTAGCACTAAATCATTTGAGTTTTTCACTTGAACTAAAGTCATAAATAGGCGATCTAGGCTTCAAAATGGCTAAATGACCTCTAACTACAACCGAATTCGACACACTATGGTATTGCCACTCTTGTCATTTAGGAATTGAACATGGACATCCAAATTGAGTTTGTGATGCAAATTTTTCTCTTATATTTGATTATGAAGTTAAAATATTTAATTTAATAAATATGATTTGTGAGAATTTGACTTGGTTCTTCTATTGTATTTGTAGATTGGATATGTATTGCGTTGGTAGGGATCATTATGGACAAAATATATTGATTTTGAAATTTGACAACTTTTGTTTTATTTTATCTGACATTGACATGAATTTGGAGATTGGATATGCATTGAGTTTGTAGGGATTATTATAGACAAAACATATATTAGTCTTGAGATTTAGTAGTTTTTGTTTTATTTTATTGGATATTGATATGAATTTGTATTTATTTTTAGTTGGTTGTAGTGTTGGATGTACTTTAATTGGTTTTGTTCGACATGTTTTATTTTTTATTATATAATGGTTAGATTAGATTACTTATGTTTACATTTTTAAAATTTGTTAAATAGTTAATTTAGATATATTATTAATTGAACGGGCAGTTTTATGAATATACAAATTTTAAAATGTTTTATATTATACAGGTTAGATTGTTAAATGGTTAAACAAGTACACATATTTTTAAAAAATTACTCTTCACGACGAAATAGACCACAAATGACAGTTTTTAGCGACACAATTAATAGCTTATTTTCGTCTCAAAAAATATTTTTTAATTGTAACTTGTACTATTTGTGATAGTTTCTTTTGTTGTAAAATATAACCTTTTTCGACAAAACATGTTTTTTGTCGCAAATTATAACCTTCTCCAACAAAAAATATTTGTCGCCAAAACTTTGCAACAATGATATTTCGTCGCTAATGTTACATTACGCGACGAATTTTTTCGTTGTCTTAAATTTCTAATTCGAAATGATAGTAGTGGTCTAATGACAATGTTCGACGATGAAAAATATTTGTCGCTAATACTATCATTTGCGATGAAATTATTTATCGCCATAAATTTCTATTTAAAATTGTAATACTTTTTTACGATGATTCTATACATAGGAGACAAGTTCCTTCCTAAATGCGTGACAAATATTTTTATCGCTATGTTTTTTATTTGGCGACAAAATAATAATTTCGTCACGAGCAGGAATTTGCGACGAGACTATGGCGACGAAATAAGCGATGAAATGTTTTTGTCTGTATTGGTTTTATCAACGAAATTACTGATTTTGGAGACAAATTTGTTTTGTCTTTAAAGAACAATTTTTTATAGTACTTACAACTTCTGTTACAATTTATAATTATTTTTTTTCTATTTCAATTATAATTTACAAATTTTACCAAATACTTACAATTTTTATTACAAGTTATAATTTATAAACTACTAACAGTAGCTTTGGTAAACATCACTATTGTCAATTGAGGTTGTGGGTTATTCTTAATTTAAATTGAGCTTTTGTTATGGATCAATATTTCTCTTTGTTATGCAATAATAGATGTTACTTGATTTAGCATTTTTTCTTTTTTGTTTCTAGGAGTAAAAATGTTACTTATAGAGCATGCGTTTGTTTATATTACATTTTATAAGATTTGGATTCTCTTTTATTTTCTAAAGAAATTAAGGCCTTCATATTTTCATCTTATAGTGTTGGAGGTAAGTTTATCTTGATAATCCGAACCGTTCATATTGTAATACTTACAAAAGAATTATCCATACAAAAAATTAAATTGATCAGAGATTAAAAACTAGATGGTTGGATCCCTTTAATTCTAGAAAAACTATACAATCTATTCTCAAGATCATAATAGTTGTCTATTTTTCTTTTAAAAAACGTGTTTCAACCAGATAGCTATCAATGTCTGATTAACTTAAAATTTTAGATATATATTCTTTTTGATAAACCCTATAACACAAGCGATTCATATTTATCAAAATGAACTACCATAAGCACCATAAAATAAAAATAGGGAATTTATTATTTATTTGAAAAATGGAGATCGTGGGGTTGGATCCATAATTATAACACTTGATTTTCTATTTCCACTCGTAGCTTTACTTTGCATGCAATAGATTTCATAGCTTATTCACATTCTAAATGTGTTTTTCTAAGTGAGCATATGCTTCTAATTTTTCAATTGATTTTTGTTTTATGTAATGTGGCCTTAATTTTAATTCATTATTAATTTAGTAGAACCGTTTATATTCTATTTTAAAAATATATAAACAAAATAAACGTCGCAGCACATTTAAACATTCGTACAATTGAAACCCATCAATTATTAACTCTTTTATAATTGACTCAATACTAAACTTTTCAGGAATCTCCCTTTAAATGTACAAATGTAAAGAATCTATAAAAAAAAATCATCTTCTATTTTTGTTGCGAAGCTTTATTTTGATAATATTCATAACTGAAAATGAACGCTTTGTAGTTGAAGTAGAAATTTGAAGAGTTAGAATAAGTATAACTACTCGATAAATAAGTTGGTAATAAATTGATGATTTTCTTGTCCTTACCAACCATTGACGTTACACATAAATTGTTGGCAAGATCTTGTAATCTGCATGTTCAACTGCATGATGCTCATAATGATGAAGCTCCACTTTCAATTGTGTTTTCTCATGATCTTCAAAGTCCTACAAATAAAACTTGTCAATTAAGTGATTGCTATCAGCAATTTGAAAGAATACAAATGCATCTTGATGATCTAGCGTTGAGCTTAGACTTAACAACTCCAATTGCATACTTACTAAAACGACTAGTCAATTCTAGTAGTCGAGAATTGATTGTAGCATAAAAAATATCAACTCGATAATAATGTTAAATTCTAAAGCCATCTTGTTAGTGGCACGCTCGACCTTGTCCTGCAATATAACGAGCATTTAATTTTGAGATATCTACGTTACGAACCTCACAAAAGATCTCACATTGGCAAGTAAGGCATAACATTTATCATTTATGTATTGTTTTATAGATGCTTTAGTGGAAAAAACCAGGTTCATATTGTTTACAATGTCTTGAGATTAACAGTGCAAAACTTGGCAAAATAAATGTGATATCCAACATTACCTTCATGAGATGCAAAATGAACACGAATTTAAATGAAGTTATTACCTCATAAGCGAAGTTTGTTCTACTTATTGAGAAGATGTAGTTTGTTCATCAATGATACTAAGTAAATTTCAAGTGTTGGACAAAGAATCTTTATTAAGCTAGAAATTGAATTTAGATGAGAACTCCAATAAATATCTCTAGGTCATTGTGAAGTGTCAATCTGATTCAAACCCATTTCACTTTGAACCTCACAAATGGATATCATATGTGCAATATTCTCAGTTGCTTAAGCAATTTTTAATTCATCATTACGCTTGTTGGGATTGTATACTAAAAATCATGTTTAGTTTTTTGATTTTATTGTTATTTATTAATAAAAAACTATTTTTTATTTTAATGAAAATCTTTAGGAGCAATGCATGTATTTTATTATTTATTTAATATTCTGTATGTGTGTCTTTTATTCTACATAGTAGTTAATCTGGTGTGCAGAGTTCAGTTTACACACAGAAGACCAGATTATCTATTCTTGTAGAATATAAATTTTTTAGTTCATAGTCTTAGATAAAAATTGACACATCATTAGTAGGGCTGTAGCACAGTATTTTAGTTCATCTGTCTTGATTATGGAGAATGGTAATTATTTCGATAATTATTTCGACTCATTGTGCTAGTACACTTTATGTGTATTAAATAGGATCACATTTGTGTAATTAATTTTATAGTGATTATATAAATTAATTTACACTCCATGGTTATTATGAGTGCTTATACTCTTAATTCTGAAATAATTATTAAACATATATATTTAATATTCATTATTTTGATTCATTAAAAGGTACGATCTATTACGGGTCTATAATTCTGATGAGTTGAATAACGGTATTACATATATGGTAGATATTAATTATTAACGAAATCTACGTTCCAGTAAGGGATTGATGATACTTCCTTAAGGAAACTTATAAGTTTTGATCGTGTCAATGCTTACAGGTGGATTTTATAATTCGACATATCAAATGAGTTAAGTGGGAGGTTGTAAGGAATTATTAAAGAGGTCGATTAAATATAATTGTCAGTAATTTAATTTGATCGATGGATATCTGTAATATTAACGTGAAGAAAAATAATAATAAGTATTTAATAATATAAGCTCGAATATTTAGTTTTGAGAATGCGACCGAGAGTGCAATTACAACTCTTTAGTAGTGTGGTTTGTAATTTATGTCTTTAAAAAATTGCTTATGGGTTGAAGTGAATTTTCCTAATTATATTAGAAGTCCATATTTTATTTACTCTACAGATCTCTACTGTAACTTATTTATATGCAGTTATAGCCCTGGTCGTTGGACACAATATATTCATTAAGTCTTATAGGATTTTCACGTCTTATGAAAATTGAGGAGGCAGAAGGCAGAACGTAGTCAGATGGGGTTGGAAACACGATAATTCAAAGTCCACTATTTGTTCGCATTTCGACATTTAGTAATATAGCAGGAGATCTGGACAGAGAAAAGATTGCTGGATTACAACTGTGTTGATCTTCAAATTCAAGTTCAAGTGCAGAAACGTGATCAAACCAGAGGAATTGCGCAGGTATAACTCCTATTCCGCCTTGTGGGTGTACCAGGTTTCTATTTCGGAGTTCGAAAAAAGTTTTTGTCTTCCCGTACAGATTTTCGTCCAGACGTCTCGTGTCTGTCCAGACAGAACGACGCAATACAATTTTTTTTGTTGTATGTTCTTTGTCCTACGCTGTGTTTGATTCAATTCATTTCTATCATCATTATTTTTTAGGATTTTGATTCCTTCAACGCTTGTTCAGCAAGGATAATATCCTTTAATGATGCCTCTAATGCCAATTACAAGCGATGGGCAAAACAATGGATGTAGTAACCATAGAGACAATCAATCAACAATGGATGTAATAACCATAGAGACAATCATTCAAAATCAAAGCTTGCAATTCTTTCCACTCACCTCTCATATTAGATGAACCATCATATCCTTATCTCCAAATATTTTGAATATATACATATATATCACATCCCAAATCAGCGGGCATGACCGGCCGTAGACTATGGGCCTTGGCCCATAAGCCACGAAAGCCTAAAGACACCAGAAAATATATAAAGTGCCGACATATTCCAAAATTAACTTGAACCAGAAGTTTTGTGGGTCACAAACAGCCCA
>JAULJZ010165353.1:0-25662 GCA_032270985.1 Heliamphora pulchella | reverse complement strand
TGTTGGTTTCCA
This sequence comes from Heliamphora pulchella, assembly GCA_032270985.1. Taxonomy (NCBI): domain Eukaryota; kingdom Viridiplantae; phylum Streptophyta; class Magnoliopsida; order Ericales; family Sarraceniaceae; genus Heliamphora; species Heliamphora pulchella. Next base: position 25,650 of record JAULJZ010165353.1, on the reverse strand, counting down.
GACTTCAATTGCAATTGAACTGGCCAATCCAATTGTAATTGAATCTTCTATTGAAATCTGGATTTCCATGGCCAATGAAATTCACAGATTCCAACACATTCAAGGTCCTTGGAAGAGAAAAAATCTTGCTGAGATGGGAATTGTTACACAGTGCACAGCGCCTACAAGGGTTAATGACCAATACCTCACTAATGTGCTCTTGAAAATCAATGGGTAAGCTATAATACAGTCATTTTGCAGAATCCCCTAGTTTTGTCCTAAAATTTGTTGCTGTGTCTTCATCAGTATTCATCTTGATCTTTTGCCTATTTCATCGCTTTCTTGCAGCTTGGTGGCATGAATTCCCTGTTAACCATTGAGCATTCCCCTTCTATCCCCCTGGTTTCTAAAGTTCCCACTATAATTATTGGGATGGATGTTTGCCACGGCTCTCCTGGCCGCTCTGACGTTCCCTCAGTTGCTGCGGTAATATATATTTATCATCTTAGGAATCGTTTCAATACCGAATTAATGATATTATAGAGTATAGATATGTCCCCTTCCCCCTGCTCGTGTTAAGTATTTTGGAAGCAAATGATGATGTGATTTCTGTTTATCCATTTAAATTTTTAGGTGGTTAGTTCCCGACAATGGCCACGTATTTCTCGCTATAGGGCTTCCGTTCGTACTCAGTCGCCAAAGGTTGAAATGGTAGACACTCTATATAAACCCGTATCTGATACTGAGGATCAGGGCATTATGAGGTAGGCTAGGCTTGTTGTTATCATTTGCTTTCTTTCTTTCTTTCTTCTTTTTTTTTTGGTTGATTTGGTTCTGAATTTTCAAAAAATTCTCTCCTATTGTTTCTTATCAGATATCAAATTATAGGAAAAAAATTCAATGTCAAATAGCAATATAGTTTTCTTCTGTATCCCCCTTTGGGCGAACTACCGTAGGTTAACTTTCATTTCTAAGGTTTTCTGTTTCTTCAATTTACAGGGAATTGTTACTGGACTTCTATTCAAGTTCTGGACAAAGGAAGCCTGATCAGATAATTATTTTCAGGTGAACTGTTAATTCTGTGTTCACCAAGCTGGAAGTGTTGGTCGCTTTTCTTGTGTTCTTATTTTGTATTATTATATTTTACTCTTTTGCTAAAGGTTTTTTTTTTTTTTGGTATATATTAGATAAGATAAGCTTGTTGTTCTACCACCGCCCTTAGTATTTTGCTTGTCAATTTCACAATTTCAGCCCTTTTCTGATTTTTTTTGTTTTTGTAAATATGAAGAAACTATATTTATATAATACAAATAGATTTTCCCCTTGGATTTTATAAGCTTTCAACATCATTTTAATGTTTTTTCCTAGGTAGTTTTTTTTTTGGGAGGGTGGGGGCACTTTTTTCCCCCTGTGAAACATGTCTTTTTCCTGTTTAATTAAACTCTTCTAGCATTTACTTTCTATATAGTGTGTAATATCTTTTGTTTTTACACTGAGTAGGGATGGAGTTAGCGAGTCCCAGTTTAACCAAATCCTAAACATTGAACTAAATCAAATAATCGAGGTATTCATACAACTGACCAGAAACTTCTGCAATTGAATTTGTTTCTTTGATTTTGTGAATACATTTTTCCTAGTGTTTTTAAAATTGTCACATGATCTTTAGGCTTGCAAACACTTGGATGAGAAATGGTCTCCCAGGTTCACGGTCATCATCGCTCAAAAAAATCATCATACCAAATTCTTCCAGACCGGCTCCCCCGATAATGTTCCACCTGGTAAGTCATTCAATGAGCGGTAGATGGTAAACGAGCCACACGGTTTATCAAAGCCTCACAGGTTTCTCTATCTATGCAGGGACTGTCATTGACAACAAAATTTGCCATCCAAAGAACAATGATTTTTACATGTGCGCTCACGCTGGAATGATAGTGAGTTTTTGAAACAACTTATTTTCTAGTTAGGCATATTGACAGATTGCAAAGTTCTGTTTGGTTGCTACATTCCTCTGAAAACTTCTTAATGCACTCATAAAACATATATTCATGATCTTATGCACGTAGGGGACAACTCGGCCTACACATTACCATGTTCTACTTGATGAGCTTGGCTTTTCAGCAGATGACTTGCAGGAACTCGTGCATTCCTTATCCTATGTGTGAGTTGATACTCCTGACTTTGGTGTCTTTGGGGAAGTTCTTGTTGCCATCATTATAGTTTATAAGCCAAAACTCGTGTTTTCTATACATCCTTCATGACTTTCAGTCCCTTTCTCATTTTGCATTGCATGTGCTATATACTCAAGACTTGTGCTATGGAGTAACAGGTAGCATATTTTAAATTTTTGCAGGTACCAGAGGAGCACTATAGCTGTTTCTGTAGGTAATGACTTATGTGCTTTGCGCATTTGCTAGCAAATATGTCTGTTTTTATTTTCTGATGAAAAAAAATTGAAATTTCTTTTAGATCAGATTTTGGAAACAAATCCTGTAGATTACATGTAGTTTGTGGTTTTGAAGTTCTTGGTGTTAGTTTTTTTGGAATATTCAAAGAAATAATCATTTTTTAAAAATCTAACATACTTAATTGCCCAATGGCACATCATTTGTCCTAAATATTTTTTGCCTGCAAAATTAAATCAAACAATGGTTTTAATGCAAGCTCGTTTAAAAAATTTGTTTTAAGAAATTGAACCGAACACATAAGCCCTGGAAAAGTAATCTTCCAAATGGTTTTGTCAAAGCAAAATGCATATGAAAAATCTGTTTCCAAATTGCATCTTGAATTCTACTCACAGTAAATCATTTAAATGAATTTCCCAAAACAAAATTCCACAATAAATCAATTTGGGTATTTGACTAAGAATTGATTATTTTCCTGTCAAAATGATCCTTAAGGTTTATTCCAAGTATAACCTAAATATCTGTTCTTTTGACACTTGTAATGCTTGTGTTTCCCCTCAGTTGCCCCAATATGCTACGCGCACTTAGCCGCCTCCCAGGTGTCGCAATTTATGAAGTTTGATGAACTGTCAGAGACATCGTCTGGGCATGGTGGGGTCACTTCAGTTGGCAGTGTTCCGGTGCCCGAACTTCCCACGCTTCATAAAAATGTGAGCAGTTCTATGTTCTTCTGTTGATATATCGAAACAGCCTATTTTTGCAAGGGCTCTGCTTATAAACTAGAGAGGAAACAACAATTTTGAAGGCTTTTGACCCAACATGGAATCACAAAACCTCACAAAATTCTATGTTTTAGTTGCATGAGTTTAGCTTCATGATAGTAGGTTGCTTTGCTATTGTCTATATTGGCTATGTTTTTGGTACTTGTGGTTTCTTAGAGGGATTTCATTAGACTAAGGTACTTAAGTTAACGATTTTGGTTCATAGTTTCTGGTACAATTACTTGGAATGGTTTAATTTTAGTTTTTGGTAGTTCGTTTTGTTTCAAATCGATGTTTAATTTTGTTTCAAAGATTGGTGTCTCATTTTATTATTTACGCAATCGAAGTGGGGATGCCTACTAACTTATTTATATATTTTAATTAGTCAACTATTTGTATAAAAGTGGTAAAAATCAGTAACGGTTTTGAAGATTTTGGCTTCTTAGCCCGCTCTCCCTAGCTAAGCCCTAAGAAAAGGGACGTCAGTAGGTGCATAAATTACTTAAAATTTTTGTTGAATTGGATTTATTTTTTAACTTTGATTGCATAAATACCTACTATGGTATGAGAAAATTATAATGAACTCTATTTTACTATTCACTTTCTAAATCCCAGTTTATCTGGTCTTTTAGTTTTAAATTTGAATACCTAATATATTCCTTATATTTTTATTGTATTTTGTAAAATATCAATAACTTTTGATATGCGCATCTAATATTTATAAGATTTCTATAGTTGGAATGTTGATAGTTTTAAGGAGACTAATATTAAATATATATGATAAAATTTTAAAAAATAAACGTGAAATATTCTGCAGAGAATTGTTTATAGAGATGACAATATATCATTTGGATCATCTAAAGGTTGGAGATGCACCCTCAGAATCCCAGAACTCGATTGTCTTCACTATTTCTAATGGAGATTAGAGGTAAAGATTCATTTTTTGAAATAAAAGGAGTAGTTGCTTAAAACTAAAAACAGCAATGTTATGTACCTAAAAAAATATTTAAAAAACTATTCAGAATTTAAAGTGAATGGTTAAAATTCACTTGGAGTGTGTTCGTATCTTATTTGATATGAATCTATACCCTACAAATTACTTTCAGAGTAAAATTCTGAGTAATTTTTTTAAGGACAAACTTTTTTTTTTAGTAGTAGCCCATAAGTCTATTTTATAAAATACTCCAACCGAAAATATATTAGTTAAAGCTTGGTGCGGCCTTTGATTAGCCATTTTGGGCTTGCCCAAAATAATAGAACCTTCCCAAAATCGTCTTGAGTATATTTTGGATAGTATCATGCAAGTATACTTTGAGGAAACTCCAACCGAAGATTTTTTGGTAATAACCTATAAGTTTATTTTAGAGAAAACCCTAACAACAGATATATTAGTTAAGCTTGGGACGAACTTCGATTATCCATTTCGGGATTTGTCTAAAACAATAGAACCTTACCCCATATATATATATATATATATATATATATATATATATATTAGTTAAGCTTGGGACTGCTTTAAATTAGCCATTTTGAGGCTTGCCAAAATAATAAAACCCAATCAAAATCGTGGTCCGTTACCTCCTCGGACCCTGCGTACGCGACAACTTCGTTAGTAGCCCATAAGGCTACTTGTGAGAAAACCTCAACTGATGATATATTAGTTAGGTTGGGGTAGCCCTTGATTAGCCATTTCGAGGCTTGCCCAAAATAATAAAACCTTACCAAAAGTTCTTGCCTGTTTAGCATTTTTAGTTGAGTACTGTTACAGTGATTGAATTTCAAATTTGAATTTGCGTGCTATTTAATGTCAACAGGTGTCAATAGTATTATGTAAGTTTTTGCGCGAAATGGTACTTAAATGCGACAACTTATACTTAGAAAATAAAGTAAATCACTTCAAAAATTCATTGATATCTCCAAATTATCTATGAACCTTGAAGTTGCTTATCTTGCTGTTGTGGAAGAAATTCCTTTGCCAACATAATTTGAACTCAGTGCATTCTTATTTTTATCAAGTTTTATTGGGCGTTTTTTTAAGTGTTTAATTCAACTGTAAACCTTAAATCCCATGAACTTCGATTTGAATTCGTGTTAAACTAACAAAATTTATTTTATAAATTAAAAAAATGTGATCAAATTAGATCTTCCACAATCCATTGATTACCCATGAAAAAGCTCTATGTTGATTGTTGATTGTTGATTGGGACCCAACTTGCAACCCTAATCTTACAAGGCATTCTGCTGGAGACCAAATAATTATTTTCCGTAGCCCCTTAGTTTTATTTTTTAAAAAAACAAAAAAAACTTGGATATAATTATTATGATCGTTATAGCACACCAAACAATTACAAGAATAAGTGATAATATTGACTTGGTTCGGATATACATGCTAAGTCAACGAAGAGACCACCAATGATTTACTATGAATTAAAGAGATACAACAATAGATGTGGAGTTCTCTCGCTCTCAACTTCTTTCTCTTGACACTTTGATATCTCTCATTAGCTGTCACTCTACTGCACTACACAATATTTAAATTTTTATAAAAGATAAGAAACACAATTTCATGCATGCGTGATCATCTCAATATTTCAAAATCTATATTGTGGGCTTGATTGGTGGTTGGCTCGTTAGTAGAGGTGTGCAAACAATTTGTTAATTCGTTTTAACTTGTCAATTCAACTCAAATCTCGTGGGTTGTATGAGTGAGTGAGTGAGTTGGGTTGGGTTGAGTTGGGTAGGTTGAATGAAAAAGTAAGAAGGGTGAATTGGCTGCGTGTTTATATTTATTTAATTTGTCATCAACTCAATCCACCGATAATATATATTAATATTAGTTATTACATTTCTACATACGATGACTCTCTATCTCATATACGAATTTACATTTATAAATGTTTTAATAATTTATAAAAAAATAAATTAAAATTTTCATGATTCACTATTTTATGTATTGTGAATATTTTTTCAATAGGTATGTATTGTAAATGTTAACATTAGAGATATTTATTTATGTTGTTGTTGTTGAATGATTGTTGATATTTTTAGTTAGTTCTTTGCTTGACTTGTTAAATGTGATTTAAAAAAAATGCAATAAGTTTTTTTATTTTTTAAAAACTAATTTAAGAAAATAATTTTAAAATTTAATTACTTTTCAATATACTAAACCGCTTAAACCATGGGTTGAAACAAAATATAACCCACCTCATTGATTTTAATTATTAGTGGGTTCACAATGAATTAAAAAAATAGTCACATATCAAAAATAAATTAATTAAAAAAATTTCTTCCATCATTAGTGTAAGTTTCATCCTTCCTTTGTAGGCTGAGGCATCCGTGAATCCAAAAGATTGGATTCTGTGGGTCATTTGATATGGTGTGTTGACCCATCAGTAATTGTTATTCTCTTGTTTTTCTTATTCCTTTCTCATCTTGGTGTACTCCCAAGGAAGGATTTAGTGATTTACCAGTTCAAATTTCAACAAATATTAGGCATTGTATGGACTTGATAAATTTGTATGCATTTCAAAATTATTGTTTCGTTTGTTAATTTGACTCTAAGTCGGACTTTTTATTTTAATTCACTTTAATTTAAATAAACTAAAAATATGGTAAACACGGTTCATAAATTGTAAAAGTAACTTAAAATCACTTTTAGTAAATAGCTTTAATGAATTTAAGTCAAATAAGTAGCTATACTAAATTACATAATTATTCATTTAACTTATTTTTTTGTTGTTTTTATATAATTTCTTATTCATCATAAATCTTGTTTGATATATCTAGCTAGAGAGGTTTTAAATATATCATTTTTATGAAATACAAATGTTAATCCCAAAAATTATAATATTTTTAGCAAAATTGTTATGAAATTAGTAAAAGATAAAAATGGTAAGTGAAAGGCTTTTAAATAGAAAGACAATAAACCAAAAAAATATATATATATATATATAAACACTAGAGTTGTCGAACAAAGGCCTCGTTCGGCAACCTGGCTTCAAGTCAAATTTTTTACTTAAAATTGTTTTAAGCTAAATAAGCAAAAAATCTGTTTGGTGAACCATATGGGTCACTTTAAATCGAAAGGTGATAAGTCAAAAAATTTTGGCTTAAAGTCACTTCAAGCCAAAATGCAAAAAGTTAAAAGGTAAAAAAAATTTAAGTCAGAAAGAAATTATTATAATTCTTTAAATTTGTTTTACATAATTTTATATTTAATATGAATCTTATTTGATTAAAGTATGTTAAATTAAAAATAATGTGATATTAACCAATTAAGTACATTAAAAATAATAATTATTATTTATTAAAATACCATTCTCATCCCATTTAATATTGGGGACGAAAAAACTCACAGAAGAAAAAAATTATCATCTCTATCTCCAAGGCTAGCACATTTGAATTTTTATTTTAATTTTTCTTAAACTTCAACCAATTGATTTATTAGCAGGAGTCATGTCTTCTTTCATATATATATATATATATATATATATATATATACTAGTTCAGATGACCATGTTATGTTATGCACGTTTATTATTTTTATAGCGTTATCAATTAATTTTTGTAACGGTGCTAATTAATAATTGTTAAAATAAAAAAAAACTTTATTTTAAAAAAAAAATGAAGTTTCAAAACTTTCATTGTAAATATTTTCTCATTAGTTGGAAAAATTAAAGTTTAATCTCAAATTTTTAAATTTAAAATTTTTTCACAAATGGTAAAGCTTGTGTGAATGGATTTGATTTTCCTTTCTGATGGTTTAAAACCCATTAATGGGTTATGATTATTTCCTACGTTTTCTCTTGATAGAATCAGTGGTCAGTAGTAACTATTGTTTTAATATTTTGACGGTTTTATTTTTCTATCAAATTCTTACCGGTGTGCATGGATTTAATGAATTTAATAATATTAATTTATTACGATCATTTATTTAACGGGAGTATCACATAAAATTACCTACATAATACTTCAAAAATATTTAATAATTTTTCCTAATATAGAGGCTTGGGCAGACAATAAAAGACAACTTCCAAAACAAAAATAAGTATTACCTAGCTCTCTTGCACTTTGAGCAACTCAATTTCCTCTATGTTTTCCTACAAGTTTTTTTTTTTGGTTTCATTTGGGTTTTGGGCAATTTGGGTTTGGTTGGTTCATCTCCTCTTGGTGAATGTAAACATTAGATAAAGAATGCTTATGAAATTTTGAATTGTATTTTAGAGTTGTAGATATCCGTTGGTACCTTCACGTAGAGAGAAACTGCAGCTTTAAAACAACGTTAAACACGCTTTTTATTTGTTCTCAGACTTGATATATTCTTACTTTATTTATTATTTTATTTCGTAATTACAATTTCTATTTATTGATATTTTAGTATAAATTTTTGGTCATATACTAACTTGCATGTTTGCTCTACTATGACTTAACAAGCTAAAGCTGTATTAAATATACATAATAAAATTTATAAAATAAAATTATTTTGTTACAGCGTTTAAATAAAAGAGATAAAATCTATGTCGTGAATATAAATATAAACATTTGTGGATTAATACTAGTTTTACTTGTGTGAACAGATTATTCTCTAAGCCCTTAAAACAAATTTTAAAAAAAATGGTTAGATTGAAAGAGACGTCTAGTGTCAAACCCAAAAATTCAATAGTGAACACTTTAAGATATGGCAAACTCAAACAAAATATTGGCTAATGGTGTTGGGTTTATTTTCTGTGATTGATGACACTGTTGAGAGAAATATCACGCCATAAGAAACATATTCGGTGATCCAGAAAATATATTTTTATTAACTTTCAATAATTGTAATAAACAGAATTTACAGAAACAAAATTACAGAAAATAATATGAACAGAATATGCAAACTGAGTCCTACAAACGCAGTTTCCTTAAGAATGATTCACCGCCTACCGAGGGTGTTGTAGGTTTTTTACAGGCGTCACTCTCCTAGGATGAAACGGTTGACTCAAACGTTGGAACACCACCAAAGATCGGTTACGAACGTACCTCGTCTATCTTTTTCTTTCTCTCACAGAATTTGCAATCTGTCTGTATATTTTTTCTTTTACCTCTGTGCCTTGCTGCCTCTTTTCTTCTCTTCAAAAAAGGTTGGCTTATAAAGAATTTCTGTCATGGGGGTTACACCAGAATTCAATTGCCAATTGAATGGCCAATTGAATTAGCAATTGAATTCTGGTATTGAATCCAATTGAATTTTAGAATTCAATGTCCACTTGAATTCAGAAATGCAATTGAATTCACCCAGAAATGCAATTGAATTCAGCTAAATGAATTCAGGAATTCCAATAGACACAAACTCTAGTCGGGAAGAAATGTCCTCTTGGATGACGAAAGAACAAATTGAATTTCATTATTATAATTGAATTTTGAGTTCTTTGTCTGATTACCTATATGATATTTATTAAAATACAACTAAAATTGCAAAAGAGTTGTGAAACATTCTAGAATTTGAACATGGTCTAGATGATGTGGGAATAAATAGATTCGCAGTCTCAACTTTTAACCACTACAAAATGGTAAACAAAAAATCAATTGGTGACCAAATTTATGAATTTAAAGAACTCTTGAGGGGTGCTGAGAAAAGTAGAACAATTTTTAGTGAAGATTTTAAAGTGTCATGCCTTATAGATAAATTGCCAACATCTTGGTCCTATTTGCCCAATCCTTTAGACACAAATAAAGAGAGCTTACTTTAACTCAAGCAATTAATTCTGTTAGGGTGGAAAAAAAATATAGAGTTTCGTTACTCAAGTCAACTAAAAAATTACCAAAAATAAATTTAGTTGAAAATAATAGAAACTCTAACAACTTTAGGAGAAACAACTCTAACAAATCTCGCAACTTTAACAATAGAAACAACTTGAAGTATAGGGGTGGTAACTTTAAAAATTGGTTTAATTACAATAAAAACCAAAATCAAAACTTTAATAATGACACCAAACCCTAGTATGCACACATTAAGTAACTTACAAGATATTTTATGTAAACACACCAATACATGAATGCCACACATCAATGCAAGTTCTCACGCAATTGATCAATCATTCCCATGGCACCTATGTATTCAAACCTAGGGCTCTAATACCAATCTGTCATGCCTTCAATTCTAAGGCACGTGAACCAACCACAACGAATCGAAAAATAGAAAGATTTTACTAAGAAAGAGGTTTTAGGCTCATAAATCTCACGAATATCTTTGAATAAACTATTTGAAAAAATAAAACTAAACCTCGAAGGAAAAGGTTTCAGAAGCCAAAAAGTGAAAAATTGCTCCCAATAGGTAGACCACTAGTTCGGTCTTTCACATGTTGCAGCAATTTCTCCTTGACATTGAAATACCGAGAACTGAGTTTGATCACTCGATAGACCGATTGATCGATCCATTGAGCGGTCAAACCCTGAACCCATTTTTAGAACATGTTTCAAAATTCAACCTCCCACGCCTCAGCCATACTCTCCCACAAGCTTTCCAAGGAAAAGCAACATACATATAAGCAATGTAAAAGGCATGGAAACATTTTCAGTATCCCTAAAACTAGAAACCCAACATCTTAATCCATGTGATTCCACATGAAAATCAAGATAAATCCAACATAGCCACCTAATAATCTTGTATGCATAAAAATCAGGAGTGCATGGCCTTAAGGCCATACAAAATGGTTATCGACTAACCCAAATGTATCTAAACAGTGTAATGAATGAGTTACATTTACAAAGTTCATTTCCCTAAAGATATTTCTACAAAAGTGTAATTCTATCCAAAAAGTTCAAAAATGGTCTTCATGACCAAGCTTCTTAGTCGACCACTTTCTTTCTACTATTACTTGAAATGGGTTAAATAACATGAGTCATGGCTCGTAGGAAAAAGATTAAATATGAACATATGCATGACATGCGAGGATGATTATATGAATGCACAACAAATTTGTCTTCAAAACCAAATTCACCTTTGTAGCCAATTCCCATGCACATAAAAGGGTTTTTTTTTTCTTTCTTAAAAAACCGACATCCTTTACCCACACACACCATAGTTTAGTCTTTTATTTTCACATCATCCCAACCCCCACACGGTTACCATGACACCATGTTTCATTTCATTTCCCAAATTACAACCATTATCAAGGTTTCTCAATTCTCGTTTTCATCAACCACATCACAAGGTTTTGCAATCTGAATTCATTCTTTAATTTAATTAAATACCAAAATTGGACGATACCTATTGACCTAGGCGTAGTTATTACGACCGGGCCACGTGAGGCCCGATGGATAAATACCTAGTCCCCAAATAGTATGCATTTTTGGTTTCACTCGAAAATATCGATGGGTAGACCGCTCAAGAGTACGCTTTTATAGGGATTAACTCGATGGAAGGACCTACCATACATTGCACAAGTTTTAGGCATTTTACCGAGGAGTTACTCAAGCCCAACTTAATTATTCAATCCATTTACACGATACTTTAAGTCATTTACATTTAAACCGACACGAGGCCAACCGTAAACCTAATTCCTCTTATCAAACGCAACACCATGAGAATTTCAATCATCAAAGAATTTAAATATCTCTGTAGTTCATATATTGAATTAACATAGTTAACACCTATTTTTCACATCTCATGTTATTACTCACATTAATCATTCCATAGAATTTATTCAAAATCTGTTTCTCCACCATTTCCACATATCCTCAAAATTCATAGAATTAATATACCATGGGGTCAACCTAACCCCCAACTTACCCAAAATTCAATCAAATTCATTATTCGGGTTCAACAACCTAAAACCCACCAAATTTTCATGATTTTGATAAAAATCAAACCCTAACTTTTCAAAACACAAGTTATAGGTTCTCCCATGGTAATATCAAGACTAAACAACCACAAATCACACAAAATCACAAGATTTAACATGTTTTAACCCCAAATCCAAACCTAAGGCTTTCAAAACATAGATTTTTCATGCTTACTTGTATAAACTCAAAATATACAACTCATATCTAACAAATTTTCATAGATAGTCATAGATCCTAACTCTTGGATAATTATATCATAAAAGTCAAGCCCTTAACAAGCTTCAACCGAGAGAAACACCAATTGATCGATGGAAGAGAAGTTCTTAACGCTTAGAGATATCCTCCAACGCTTGACAACGAAGGAATGAGCAAGGGATGATCTCCAAGGAGGGTGGGAGAGCTCAAGAAAGCTCCCAATGTAGATCTAGGGTTTGAGTTTCAGCTTAGAGAGAGAGAGAGAGAGAGAGAGAGAGAGAGGCATGAGAGAAATGAAGAGAAAAATGCTCAATCTTGAACTTAAAGTTCTCCTCTGTTATAGACCACTCGATCAGTCTCAAGATCGATTGATCAGTCTCTTGCGAGAGATGGTAGGACACCACCAACACCTTCATATGCCGTCCTTCAAGGTGATCCTTACCCCTCTTGACTTTGCTCTCATTATAGGAATTTGGGTGGGTGGCCACCCGATTCCTTATGACCCCGACATCTGCCAGAGCCTAGCAGCTCTTACAAACCTTCTTGGTCACGTGCCCCTGTCTGTCAACAAGGGGAGCATTCGTTACACATGGTTGAAGAAGACATTTCATCATTTTTTTTGTACTGAGCCCTATCACTTCGAGTAGGTAACTCGTGCATTCCTTATCTACATGTTCGGGATAGCCTTATTTCCAAACTTAGAGAACAGGGTGCACCTGCACTATCTCGCCGCGATGCTAGTGGTGGATCGGATTGGCTTTTATGACTGGGGAGGAGCTGCACTGGCCACTCTATATGGATACATGAGCGCGGCCACCCAGACAGATGATCTGAGCGTGGGCGGCTATTAGCGCATCTGGAAGGTACATCTGCTTTCTCTACTTCTATTTTCCTCTTTCAATTTCGTGTCTGCATATTTGATTCAAACTGTATTGATGCCTTTCTTGATTTTCTATAGCTTTGGGCTTATGATTTACTAGGCATGCGCCAGCCAATCAACTCCCATGATGATCTACTGATTATCTCTCGAGCAGCTCGATGGGCCAGACACTATCGAGGCTCTAAGCCTGGCGGGAAGGATATTAATGACATTCGCCTTTTCCTGGACACTCTCTCTCTTAACCGGGTATGTCGTTTACTGCTCCTGTTCATTCATTCTTTTCATTCCTTGTACATACACTGCTTCCTGACATATTTCTTTGATCTTCAGGTCCGCTGAGATATATGGACCGGCATAGAGGAGCGAGTTGGTGCCAATTTGATGCGGAGCCGTGAAGTCACCCGAACCCGCGGCTTGCTTGAGGGGTCATTCTGTAGAGAGTGGTACCTTCGTGAACGTGTGGTTCAGCAGTCTTTAGGGTATGATAACTTTCGTATCCCGAGGACGCCATGATCACTTTCATGTCCCAAGGACGCCTCCAGTCGGGATGCGTCAGACTGACACCCTCCGCACAGCTGAGATTACCTATGCCATGGCAGGTATTGATGCCACTACGCTGATCGAGTGTGAGGATCGTGACTACACGGTCTTTGCCCGGGAGAGACTTATGCCTGTTATAGGTGCCCTACTGCCATGCGGGGTCCTCTTCTTGATGCCTCGAGTCCCGTTCATCCTGAGCTTCTATGGATAGTAGACACATACGTGGGCGGGGACCTCCACCATATCTGCATTCCCAAGCCAGCTGCCCAGGAGATACTTCTCCTTCCCATTGTGGTGCAGGTACGTCTCTCTTCCCTTCTTTCCTTTCCATACTGCTCTTCGTGCCTTCTTGTACTGCCTTTCATACCTAACTTATACTGATCTTGTTATCTAACTGTACTGATCCTGGTATTTGATTGTACTGACATGATCCTTTCCTTTGACAGATGCCCCGAGAGTGGTGTGACCAGTGCCTTCACCTCATTTTTGGGATGAGGGTCTTGGTTTGCCGTTGGGATGTCGCTTTTTGAGCTCAGAGTGCGAAGCCTCCTGCTCCCTGGGGTGGCCCTGCTGCGGTACTCAGTCTCACCTTACTTGTTTTTATATTTCTGCATTCTTCCTTTCTGTTCATACATATCTGCTATTGCCTGATGTGATCCTTTTCTTCTTTCAGCGCGGGTGAGGCAGAGGACCGAGGACTCGTGGTGGCCGCACAGCACCTGCTTCTCTACCCGTACCACCAGCACTAACTTCTGCAGCTCTTAGTGCTCAGAATGTCCTGATAAAGCAAAAGATGGTACCGGTGCCAAACATAACTATTGCTGAGGTCCCGTGGGACAAAAACTAGGACCCCCCGACTTTAGTTTCTTGAAGTGACACCCACTTGACTATGCCCTGTGCCTCCCGGCTGTGATTTCCTCTCCCTAATCCTACGATTCTCTGCCAGTGCATTATCAACTCTTATGGCAACCTCCACTAATTCTTTGTAGACCTGAATTTCAAGAACTGTAATCCTATCTTTGATGTGTAACTCCTCAGTTGCCACCATCTCATGTGCAAACTGTGATAACTCCACAAACTTGACCTCATATTGGACCACTGCCATGTTCTCTTGGATGAGGGAGAGAAACTCCTCCCGGAGGGTACCCCTTGAAGGTTCTAGAGAGTACTTCCTCAGTAAAACCTTGGTGAAAGCGGCCTATGTGCCCTCCACGGTCATCTTGACAAACTCTCACCACTCCCGCGTGTCTTCCGAAGTTCGAATGCTACGAGCCTTACTCTCGACTCATCCTCCATAATCCCCAATGTGTCAAAAATTGTAGTGGTTACCTCTAATCACTCGGTAACAACCTTGGGATCAGACTCCCTGGAGAAGATTGGAGGATCTATCCATCGAAACTCTCTTAGTGTTACCGTAGCCTTCAGCTCAGGAGCTCTTGCTCCTTCCTTAGTCTCCTCTACTAAAGCTCGCATCATCGTAAGCATCTCTTGGAGTACATCAACACTGCCCACTTGCCTTTATTGGCCGTACACGTCCCTTTCTCCCAGAACTTGGGCAAACGCATGACCTTGGCTGTAACCTTGGCCTCTACCTCTTCTAAAAAATATCGCTCTATATAGGAAAGGATAAAAAGAGATATCAATACAAATGTCAAAACTAACCCATCTTTCATGGACAAAATCATCTTCAATCAAATTGTTATTCAACAAGTACAACTATATCAACACATCTCACATAACGAGGAGGACTAATCGGAGTGACACATCAATCCGGATAACTCGTTTGAATTTCTTGTTAGAATGGACGTCGGCCAAACCCTTTCTAACTCGAACCCCAAACTAATCAACCAAACGCCCAAGGGCAAGATACATCATCCTAAAAATCCAACATCTATACTCAAATAACACAGCATGCAAACGTTAAGTCACTCTAAAGATATCTCATGCAAACAAACCAATATATGAATGTCACACATCAATGCAAATTCTCACGCAATTGATCAACTATTCCCACGGCACCTAAGTATTCGAATCTAGAGTTTTGATACCAATTTGTCACGTTCAAAAGTGTAACAATAAAAACCCACACAATTTATAAGAAAAGAACCCCATTTTAATAATTCAACCAAAAGAACTTGTAATAAAAGATTCTTCATGTTAATAATGAAGCAAGGCATCAAATTTTCTTGTAAAAGTTAACAGAAAAAGTAAAAGTTTTACTTGTAAACCAACTTCCCAAAATAAGCTAATTTTTACCCTAAATGATACCCAAAAGATATCTAACAAAAATCTTTTTTTTTTAAACCAAAAACCCAAGAATTTCACCCAGCAAGGGTCTGCTTGAACGGACCCTTCACTGCTCAAGCTGTGAACTGGCAGTGAGCCTTTTTCCCAAGAACCTGAAAAATTTTCTAAGTGTTGGAAGAACATTAAGTTTCCAAAATTTTTGAATATGTTCTTAGATAGGCACAAAATTGAAGTTAAGCATACATTTTGTAATAAAATAGCCCCATGCAACTCGAAAACTCAAAAATTCAACATTTGAAACCATTGTATTCATCTAAAAATTGAGGAATTCATCCAAAATTCGAACCAAACGCCCTCTTATACATACAAGATATGAGTTCGTGGTCTTAAGGCCTTACAACACGAGTTACTCCAACCCAAAGTACATCCATCCAAGTATTAAAAAAAAAAAAGATTAGCATTTACAATTTTAATTCTCAAAAGATTAAACTAATGAACATGTAATTCTATCAAAAACGAACCGACACAGTCCCTACAAGAGTCCACCCCAATCGGCAACTTGTTTTTCTTGATCACCTGAAATGTATTTAAACAACATGAGTCGAGACTCGTAAGAAATTGACTAAAAATGAACAAATGCATGACATGCAATGATGAATATGTGAATGCGCAACAAGTTTTATTCGAAACCTACACCATTGTTCCAATAAATTTCCATTCACATAATCGATTTTTCCCCTATAAAATTAACTCCCTTTACATACGCAGAACCATAGTTTAGTCTTTTATTTTCTCATCATTTCAACCTTCCCAATATCTTCACGTTCTCGATTTTCTTCCCCCTTTACCACAATTTTCCAACCGTTTAATCAAGGTTTTACAAATCCAACTCAATACATGGACTATTTTATGGTCTTTTACCGTAGGATAAATACCTAACCCAATTCATGGATTATTTTACGATTTTTCACCATGGGTCAAGTACCACACCTAATTATGATTTAAATTTCAAGAACCAACGCCAGATTTATAGACCCACGTTGCATTACTACTGATCAGGCCACGCGAGGCCCGCTAAGTAACGGTGTATTCTATAACCCGCAATGACTAACACCTTCTTCTCAGTTATTAGCCGAAGGATAGGTCACCCAATCTGCGTAGTGTTTCGGTCTTGTACCAAGGAACTAGACTAGCCCATAATTATGATTTGCGAATCCCAAATCAGTTCATTCACATTATCATTTTTAAAATTCCAAACACGAGTCCAACCTATGTCAGGGTTGTATACTAAAAATTATGAATTTTATTTGATTTTAGTATTTAATTTTATTTTAATAAAAGAATTTTTTCATTTTATGAGAATCTTAATGAGTAATGTATGTGTAGACATCCCAATTTGACCTCGCCAATCTTAAGTTGATCCAGGTGTAGACACCCTAATTTGACCCCGCCTAATCTTAGGCAAATTCGATGATGAAAACAGATAGAATAGTGCCTCAGTACGTTCGTCGGGAAGTGATCCAAGCTCGGTATTTGGATCCGAAACCTTCGAACCAAATAAAATTTTGTCGAACCATCAAAACTTGCTGCCCAAGTAAGGCGACCGCCAACTTGCATTGTGGCGGCCGCCATAGAACTTTGTAAAAATTCTAGCAAAAAATGGCGACCGCCACCTTTCATCATGGCGACCGCCAACTTCCATTGTGGTGACCGCCGTAGAACTTTGTGGAAACTTCCAAAAACATGGTGACCGCCAACTCCAAATGACCTAACGTGTCCCAAAACGTGGCAATACCTCATTGGTTGAAGAATTCTATAAATACCGTACACCAGCGTACGTTTTAAGTACGAATTCTGAGTGTGAGAGACTTTGCCGATATACTGAGCGTTCTCGAGTCCTGACGCCGAAACCCTGTCGAACCTCCGACTGACATTGAAGTCTTGCTTGGATCACCACCCGAGGATTGACCCATTGGAGTACATTCCCGACTTGAGGATTCTACAATTCAGGTATCTTGTTTGAATCCCCGGTCCTTCTAGCCCTATTCTCTCTCTTTTGGGGTGATCGGATTACATTTAATTTCAGTTCAAGTACTCCTTCTTATTTACATAGTTAATCTTGTCTTTATTTAATTGCTTTCATTTAGTTTAAATCCTTTAATCCGTTGCTTAATTAACACATTCACACTAAGCACATTGTCATTTTCTTTAATATATGCATCAAATTAGTGTTAATATAATTAAACGATACGACGAAACAATGTCGATATTATTGTAATTCAAAGCATTTACATTAAAATGGTTATAATCGTCAATATTATACCCATTTAAATCTAGCATTACATTTCTTCTCTTTTTGTTTTCTTTTATACTAATTTAATGTCCTAACATTCATTTTTTTTTTCATTTTCTTTTAATTAGTCCAATTTTCTTTCACTAGCATTCTATTTCATTTTCTTTTGTTTTCCTGTAAATATTAATTTAATACTCCATTTTCTTTTTCTTTTAGCTTAGTATCTCTGTTATAGCTTTCATTTTTCATATTAATGTAGTTCATTTTTCTAGTATTTTATTTTCTTTACTTCCTTATAATGTTTTATTTAGTATTTTCTTTTTCTTTTAATATTAGTTAATTTTTAATGCTAACATGTTTTTTCTTTCCTTTTTATGGTAGTGTAGTTTTATTTTTTTTCTTTTAATATTCTATCCTATTTTCTTTTCTTTCCTTTTACTGTTAGCTTAGTTTAATTTCTTTTAGCATTTCTTTTCTTTTTCTTTACTCTCAATATTAGTATAATTTCTCTTTTAGGACTTATTCTATCTTTCTTTTTCTTTTATTTCATTAAACTTAAAAATCATAAAAAGTCCTTTAGGTTAATTTTCTATTCACTTTTAAATGTAATTCTCTTTTCTTTATTTTCTTTTCTTTTTGTTTTCTTCCAACTCTTTTAAAGAAAATATAAAATGTAAGTAGTTAGGTTTTCTTCTCTTTCAATAGTTTAATAATATTTTCTACCATTTTCATGTTTTTCTTTATAAACTTTTTTTTTCTTTTTTTTTCTTTAAACTTTCAAAATTTTCTTTGTTATAAAGTTCTTATTTCATTTTCTTTGATAGTAGGCTTTCCTTTAGTATAAAATTTTCATGCATATTTTTTTTTACATTTAGTTTTTGTCTTTAATGTTAATTTAGTTTATTTTTGATTATGCATGTTTTGGTTATTTTCTTTAAATGTATGTTTAAACTTGTTTAGCTCATTTTTGTAGTAAATTTATGTTTAGGTAGTTTTGGTAACTTCTAACATGCTTTATTATTTTATGCATATCATGATAGTTTAGGTTATTTTTGTGAATATTGCATGCGAAAGTGTTCCATGTATCCTTTTAGTTAGAAATTGCATAGGACTTAGGATTTTATCCCTTTATTTGTTCTAATTTGGAGTGTTATGTAAATATCTTATGTATTTTTCATATTTAATTTTGGATGTTCTCTCTTTGCCTCCATTTTCTTTATTTGTATGTATTTGAGAAATTCTGTTAAAGAACCCATGATGATTAATAGAGGCCAACCTTGTGGTTGGGCGAACGAGGTGCCTAACACTTTCCCCGATTCGTACCTCAGCCCCCGAATCCCTTTCTCTGGTTAACGTTTTCAAGATCAGTAAACTATTTTATTTTTCTTAATTTTTCTCAAAAACTAAGTGACTACCCTATTTTTAACAAAAAAGAGTTTTCAAAATTTAGTTTTCAAGGAGTTAAAAGATTTTTCTAAATATTCTTTGAATTCCTTATTTTTGAACATTTTTCACAATCTCCAAATCCCAAAGCCACAGTATTTTTTGGCGACTTTGCTGGGGACTGGTTTCTAAAATCAAATAAGAGGGCTAGACCCAAAAGTATAATTGGTTCTTAATAAAATTTCTCATTCGCATTTTTGCATGCATATGCATTGTTTTTTATCCCCTCATGCCTGGTCGACTTGATACCCTGAACGTTAATCCGTTTCGGAAATTGTTGGGGAGACGAGCAACCCTTACTGACAGTACGCTATCATAGGTGCAGTAAAAGAGTTCAGGTGTACTGGTTGACCATATTCTGCATAGGAGGTATATACCTGACTTTATTCAGAAGGTACCCTGTTCGATTGACCAAAATCGCCCTTTTGTATATAGTGAACTTAGAACTCTCCATTAGGTGATACTAACCCTAGTAGGATTATGTATTTTTTTTATTGTATGTTTTGATTGCTATTGTTAGGCTTGCTTGTTCGGCTTAGGCTAGTCATTTTTTTGGGTTTTTGGTCTGGGTTTTCTGTTATCCCCTTTTGATTAGGTTAGCTTTTCCTTCGGGTTCTTACTCGGGATTTGTTTTTCACCATGTTTGGTTTCTATGCCATAGTTTTCTTCTCGGGGTCATGCCCGTGTTTTTTTTGGAAGCCCTTAGGGTAGTTTCTCTCTCTTCCGGGTTCTTCTCGGGATGTTAGTTCCATACCCCCGCCTTTGTTTAGGCTCATTTTTCATAGATCCTTGTTATACCCGCGTTAGCTAGTTTCTTACCGTTATGCTTTAGAATTCTAGATTGAGCTGTTTCCCTACCGTTATACTTCAGAATTCTAGATCGAACCCGTCTCTTAAGGGTTAGAACTGTTTTTCCCCACCGGAGTGCTGTCCATTTAGATAAACCTTTCCTCTAGAAGTTGGTTAATCTTCTCCTTAGTTGTTATCCCGGGTCATCCTGTTGTTATGCTGCCAGCATGAGCCCGACAGGGGCATTGTTTATCTGTCCATGATTTGCCATTTTGGGTATCCAAGATATGTGCTGTCTGTTGTCAGAATTTTATTCGAGAAGTATTTGATATTGGTCATTCTGCTCTTGGAATCTAGGTTTCTCTGTGGGTTTACCATTGGGCCGAAGAGAGTATAGTTAGCACACGTTTGGGTGAGGACAGGATCAGGCAGACTTTGTAGGGTATCTGAAGAGCTATCTGAATCAGCTGAAATGGCAGAGAATGAGGTGAACTTGATAGCTCTAATGAGAGCCATTACTGAGATATAAAGAGTTGTGGAGCAACAGGCCCAAGCTCAAAATCAATGTTAGATGCAGATCTGGGCAATTCAGCCCTGTATGCTCGTTGTGAATGGACAGTCGGAGAACACAAATGAGAATGCCAAAGACTTTTAGGATGACAATCAGGTCCCCGATGGATCGCAAGTTGTTCCACCACCACCACGGAACCCTCAACAGGTGATAGTTGAGGAAGAAAACACTGCCCAGTCTATGGAGTCCGCGCTTGCGGTTAAGATCGACCGATTGGAAAAGGTGCTGAAAAAGGCTAAAAGAGTAGAAGAGTACATGCTGGATGTAGGCGGTTTGTGCCTATTCCCAGATGCAAAACTACATGAAAAATTCAAAATGCCGAAGATGGAGAAGTTTGATGGTACTGGAGACCCTCGGATTCATCTGAGAATGTACGTTAGAACTTTGTCCCCCATGGGGATTGACGATCAGCTCAAATCCCAACTTTTTCACCGATCACTTTCTGGGGCTACACAAAGGTGGGTTCTCTCTTTGGATGTAGCTAAGAGCAGAACTTGAGAAGATATAGCTACGACCTTTATCAGTTAGTATAGCTACAATTTCGAACTGGATGTAACCACCCGAGAGCTAGAAACAACTCTCCAAGAGAATTGGAAATCGTTTGTCGATTTTTTGACCCGGTAGAGGGGCAAATTCGCCAAGATGACGAACCGGCCCACTGAGAAAGAACAAGTGAGAATAATGGTCAAGAATCTACAATTCTCCCTGAAACGTTATCTAATCACACAGTTGTTCTCTACATTCGAGCAGTTGTTTGATACTGGGATTCAGATAGAAGATGCAATCCAGTCTGGTGATATCGAGGAGATTGAGCCGAACTAAAAGCAGAGAAGACCTTACCCATCCACTAACCCTGCATATCGCTCTAATGAGGTGAATTTGCTAAACCCCAAATCAGATCGATCGAATTCTTCACCTTCATTACCTCCTCCCAAAAACAACCAGCCATCACAGCCAAAAACGCCAAGGAGAGTTTTTACTCCCGTTAATATCTCTCTGTCCACGACCCTAAATTGACTTGTCGAGAAAGGATTGATAAAGCTTCTTGATCCAATGCTGCCTCATAACCCTTTACCGCTACGCTACGCTACGCTACGATCCCACCCTATATTGCTCATACCATCAGAGCCACGGACACCCAACCGACAACTGTCTGAAACTCCGCCATGACATTCAGAATCTCATTGACAATAAGGTCATTCCACCTCCATCTGCACCGAATGTCACAGTTGGTTTTTAAATTTTTACAATTTGCATGATTGAAGTCTCGAGTCAAGTCGGAGTCTTGTAAGTTTTTATTTTATTCAGATCAGTTGGATGTTGAGTTAGAGAGCACGTCTGTCTGTGCACCCTTTTTTTTTGCTTTGGATTTTGTAATTCCTACTCTCTTTGATATCAATAAAATAAATGAAGGTTTTGATTATTTGCTTTGGTTATTTTATTTTGTACTCTTTCTGATGATTTTGGATTCAAAAGGAATGTTGCTAAAGAATTGAAAGCTTTAATAAAAAGAGAAGAAGAAATGCGTGCCCAACCAATAATTGAAGAAACATTGTCAATAAATCTGTGTAATGAAATTAACCCACAAATTATCCAAATTGGTTCCGCTTTATTTTTAGTTGAACGTGAATAATTAATAACTTTATTAAAAGAATTCAAAGATATTTTAGCATGATCAAACGAGGATATGCTCAGAATTCATCCCGATATTATCCAATATCATATCCCGATGCCAAACCAGTCAAACAGAAATTGAGAAGGATACGGCCAGAATGGGCTCTAAAGATCAAAGAAAAAATACCAAGCAGATCAACGCTGAATTTCTTATGGTAACCGAGTATCCAAAGTGGGTGGCCAACATTGTGTCGGCCTTGAAGAATGATAGACGCATCAGAGTTTGTACGAATATTTTTGGAATCTCAACAAGGTTAGTCTAAAGAACGACTTTCCACTGTTGCACATTGACGTTTTAGTAGATAACATAGTGGGGCACGCTCTTTTTATCGTTTATGGATGACTTCTCTGGGTACAATTAGATCTTAATGAACCTTGAAGACAGAGAAAAGATGATATTCATTACATTGTGGGGCACCTACTGTTACCGCGTGATACCATTTGATTTGAAGAATGTAGGGGCAACCTACCAAAAGGCTGTCAATACCTTGTTGCATAACATGATACACAAGAAAGTCAAAGTGTATGTAAACGATATGATTGCGAAGTCCAAAAGATCAATACGGCCGTATCATAGTGTTGCAGAAATTTTTTAAAATGATCAAGAAGTATAAAATGTGGCTCAACCCGTAGAAGAATGGCAAAAGAATTTGATGAAAGTGCTTCTCTTATTCGTTGAAAGAAGACTACAAATCCTATTTCACATACAAGGATGCCAAAGGAGGATATCTCATGCGTTCAACAAGAAAGTCAAGACTCGGGCTTGGAGAGAAAGTGACTTAGTTTTTAAGAAAATTAGGACTCCTGTATTTGATCCAAAGGGAAAGTTCAAGCCAAATTGGGCCAGGTCGTATCTGATAACCGGTGGTGCCGCAATCATCATGGATCTAGATGGCAATCAACTTGGACCAGGTCAAAAAGTATTGCCTTGAGAGAAAAATAAAAATAAAATAAAAGCTCATTAGGTTGAAAATTGAAAAGGCGGCCCAGGCAAAAATTAGAGCAGCCCGCAAGGTCGAAAACCCGAAATGGCGACCTTGACAAAAGTTAGAGCATTACAAAAGGAGAGTATCAATACCCGAGTGAAAATCGAGCTCGAACTACGTTACGGCCTGATTCTACTTTTTGGATACGTAGGCAGCTTCTTTTAAGAAGTCCGGCCACCTTCTTTGTTTTAACCATCTTTGAATCCGAGTAATAATCAATGCAAATTTATCTTTGAGTTTTGATAATAAAATTATTTAATTGCAAAAATCGAAAATTTTTAAATAATTGAGAGCCTTCTTCAGATAAACGTGAGATTTTCATCACTTCAGCTGCAATCACAAGGTTTTGAAAATAAAGGGTAGGCACGCAAGCCTCAAACTCTAAACAAAAAAGAAAGTTACAAAATTCTAAAAGCAAAGCAAGTTCCTCAAATCTTCCTCCTCTTCTCTTCTTGTTCTTCTATCTCTTCTCGGTTTCTGCTCTCTTTCCTATACCAACCACGCTTTGTACTCCTCAGGGAGCTCAGTGTGGGATAGCTCCTGCATCTCCATTAGTGAACAAGATGGTCAAGCCTCCTGATACTGCACCAGAAATGGGGCCTGAAGGGAAGATGAATACATACGACCTCGTGCGCCGTAAAATATGATCTGACCTCGACCAAACTACCTCATGATCCAGTATGGATACTTGAAGGTGGACAGCCATAAATCAATCAGCAAGACATTTGGATGGTCCATAATGGTTAAAGTTATAAAGGGATTTGTTACTAAGAGCACTACCAAGTGATGCCTCTTCTAGTCAGTGAAGAAAAATACTGTCTCTAAACTGCCTCAGTAGTGCATATCGGGTAAAAAGGACGACAGACAAAGGCAACATCGCTGTACCCTTTCAAACCCTATTTTTGCAAAAGTTCAGCCAAATCTGAGAAGAGAAAAAAGAGGTAAGAATCGAGAGAAATAGGTAAAAGGAGAGATATGTGGAGATAGTGAAAAAATGAGAGAAGAGCGGTAAAAATCGAGAGAAATTAGGAAAATGAGAGAAGAGCGGTAAAAATCGGTAAAAATCGAGAGAAATTAGGAAAATGAGAGAAGAGCGGTAAAAATCGAGAGAAATTAGGAAAATGAGAGAAGAGCGGGGAAAATGAGAGATTTGAGTTTCACCTTGGAAAAGCAGAGGACTACCTGCAAAAGATGTGATTACACCCGGGTAGATAACACTAGACCAATTTGGGTCTCAGCCAAAACTAGGAGCACGAGGTCCTTTCCTGCCCTTATTTGCTCAGCAATGTCCATTAGAATAGTGCTAACTCGACCGTTACAGGAAACCAGAAGGCATCGAGCAAGTAGACAGATACACAGAACATAACTGCATCGCAACTAAAAGTTGAAGTCACCAAGGGCACCGGTAGGACAGAATCTGTGTCTAGTGAATCCCCATGGATGAATAAAGAAACCTATTGGCCAGTCAGACCACAAGGATGTATGATGAACATAGAAGGTATTGGCATGAACTCCCGTGGGATGAGACTAAGAATGACGATAAACTCCTCTATAGTGGGGCATAACTCTTCAAGACCAAAGCAGAAAACATGAGCCTATGGATCCTAAAAGTTGTGCAGCAGCCCTCAGCAATGTTCGTTGATCCAAGCCCTGGCGCGCCAGGCAAAACCAACACGTCCCAGTAGAAGACTAGGAATCCCAAGCCCTGATCTGCCAAGCAAAACCAGCACGTCCTAGTAGAAGACCAGGAACCCCAAGTCCTAGGAAACTAGGCACCTTAAGCCCTGGTGAGCTAGGCAAAATCTTTCAAGCCCTAAAGATTAGGCATCTCAAGCCCTGATATGCCAGGCAAAACCAGCACATTCTAGTAGAAGACTAGGAACCCCAATCCCTAGAAGACTAGGCACCCTAAGCCCTGGTGCGCCAGGTAAATCTTTCAAACTCTAAAAAATTAGGCAAATCTTTCTAACCCTAGGTTCGTGTGTAAGTGACGATCCTTTGGTCTTCAAGCCCTAGAAAAAGACTAGGCACCCTAAGCCCTGGTACGCCAGGCAAATGCTTTCAAAC
>JAULJZ010165323.1:0-25669 GCA_032270985.1 Heliamphora pulchella | reverse complement strand
CCTAGAGTAATCGTCAATAAAAGTGACGAAATACTCATACCCACCTCTTGCCTGGATGTTCATGGGACCACATAAATTAGAGTGAACCAATCCCAACACTTTTTTAGCTCTAAGTCCCTTGACCGTAAACGGCCTCTTGGTTATTTTACCTTCTAAACAGGATTCGCAGACTGGAAGTGCCTCCACTTCTAATGAACTTAAAGGTCCATTTTGAACCAGTCTTTGTATCCTTTTTAGATTAATATGACTCAAACGAATATGCCAAAGTAGCGTTTGGTTCAAGGAGGAAACTTTCCTTTTAAGTGGTAAACATGCAAATTATTCACCTCATTATTTTTATCAGTAGAAATAATATAGTATAAAATATAAAGAGTATATTCTAATGTACCATGACAGATAAATTATTTTTCAATCATAATACTGCATGAAAGTTTATTAAAAGAAATAGAATATCCATCATTCCCCAAACAGGAAACCGAAATTAAGTTCTGCCTGATTTGGGGTATATATAAAATGTTCTTCAAAATTAAATATTTATTTTTACTAAAATAAATAACTACTTCTCCCATTGCAACAACCGACACCTGGGAGTCATTCCCCATCTGAAGGTAAACCTCGCCCTCTCTAAGCTATCTGGTTACTTGGAACTCCTGCAAAGAATTGCAGACATGATTAGTGGCTCCCGTATCTACACACCAGATTTTCGTAGATATAACCGCTAAACATGATTCAACTACCAGAGAAAAGGCAATACCTGCAGCTTGCTTGTTTTTCCGATCAAGGAAAGACGTGCTGATGATGGAAGTGGGAGTGCCTGCGAATTTCACCACACTTATTAGGGATGCTGCTAAAATGAAAAAGAGTCAGTTTTTATAGTCTTTTCTTATGCATGATATAACAAGTGAGTTGGAGTCCGAGTCTGTTGAATCTGTTTTCGTCCAATCTGTGAACAGTGTCTGTAACGATGAATCTGCCAAGAATGCGCCTCTTAACATCCCGAGCCCTTTCTATTTCAAGTCTCAAGATGTAATACCTTTCAAAATCAATGAAATGAAATTGGATTTTGCTTACTTCGCTGTGCCTTAACTATTTTGTGTTGATTCTGAAAATTTTAAAGAAATCGAGGGGGATATCCCCCAAGAATTAAAACTTTTAATTGAAAAGGAAGAAAAAATGCGATCTAAACCTATAATTGAAAAAACTATTTTAATAAATCTCAATAATAAAAAAGATCCACAACTGGTTCAGGTCGGTTCTATGCTGTCTTTGGGAGAACGTGAACAATTAATCTTTTTATTAAAAGAATTTAAAGATATTTTTGCATGGTCCTACGAAGATATGTTTGGTATAGATCATGACATCGTACAGCACCAAATCCCCCTTTACCCTGATGCCAAACCCGTCAAGCAGAAGCATAAAAGGATCAGACCGAATTAGGCGCTCAAGATCAAGGAAGAGGTTACCAAGCAGATAGACGCCAGATTTCTCATGGTTACAGAGTACCCAAAATGAGTTGCAAACATCATTCCATTACCGAAGAAGGATGGAAGGATCCGAGTGTGTGTCGACTCTAGAGATCTCAACAGGGCTAGCCCTAAGGACAACTTTCCTCTCCCCCACATAGATGTATTAGTAGACAACACCGCCAAGAAATGTACTCTTGACTTTCATGGATGGATTTTTAGGGTACAATCAGATTTTGATGGCGCCGGAAGACTGAGAGAAGACTACCTTCACAACTTTTTGGGGCACCTATTGTTATAGGGTCATGCCATTCGGGCTAAAGAACACGGGAACAACCTATCAAAGGGTTGTAACCACGTTACTGCACGACATGATACACAAGTAGAGGTATATGTGGATGACATGATTGTGAAGTCCCAAACCCAAGAAGGGCACGTCGTCGCACTAAGGAATTTCTTCGAGTGCATAAGAAAGTACAAGATGCGCCTAAATTCGCAAAAGCATGCTTTTGGAGTTATAGCGAAAAAGATGCTTGGGTTTATGATCACACAGTGAGGGATAGAGGAAGACCCATCAAAGATCAAAACTATCCTCGAAATGCCTTCTCCAAGGACCGAGAAGGATGTAAGGAGTTTCTTAGAAAAGATTCAGTTTATCAACCGATTTATAGCTAAGTTGACCACTACCTGCGAACCTTTATTTTGACTCTTAAAGATGGGAACCAAGTTTCAATGGGATCAGCAGTGTCAAGATGCTTTCTATACCATACAGCAATATCTGCGAAACCCTCCAATTCTGTCATCACCAAAACCCGACAATCCTTTGATACTGTACCTATGAATGACTGATTTAGCAATGGGGTGTATACTTACACAAGAAGACGAAGCCAAGGTAGAAAAAGCTATCTATTATTTAAGCAAGAAGATGATAGATTGTGAACTTCAATATACGCCTTTAGAGAAGACCTGCTGGGACTAGTTTGTGCATCCAAGAAGTTACACCATTACATGCTAGCATACCGAGTTATTCTAATCTCAAGGATGCACCCACTCAAAAACCTCTTCAAAACACCAACATTAATAGGAAACTTGGCTTATTGGTTGCTCATGTTAGCTGAATTCAACTTACATTACATCACAAGAAAATTCGTGAAAGGGAGAGCCGTTGCAGAATTTAGCCAATCATCCTATCAAAGGAGAAGAAGAACCCGAGTTTGAATTCCTTGATGAACGAGTTTTAAAAATTGAGAAGGACCTGTGGACCCTCTATTTCGACGGAGCTTCAAACCAATACAGGTACGGGATAAGGATACTCCTCATCACTCCCGATAACTCTCATATCCCTTTGGCTTTTAAGTTGAGTTTTGAGGTTACTAATAATCAGGCCGAGTATGAAGCTTTCTTAGTCAGATTGGAAGCAGCCTTGGAACTAGGGATAAGGAAATTGGACATTATAAGGGACTCAACTTTGGTCATCTCCCAAGCGAAAGGAGAATGGAAGATTAAAGAAGAGAGGTTGATCTAG
The DNA here is from genome assembly GCA_032270985.1 of Heliamphora pulchella. NCBI lineage: Eukaryota > Viridiplantae > Streptophyta > Magnoliopsida > Ericales > Sarraceniaceae > Heliamphora > Heliamphora pulchella. The sequence goes on along the minus strand of JAULJZ010165323.1, from coordinate 22,681 downwards.
TATCACCGAGAGCTCGAATTAATAGTTCCCTGCTTTGAAAGAGTAGTGTTCACCCATGTCCCGAGACTGCAGAATAAGTTCGCTAACGCATTGGCTATTACTTAGCATCGATGATAGAAACACCGCCCGGGGTAAGGATGAGGTCCTTGGAAATTCAGCAAAGAGATACACCCGCAATTAACGATATTTTTTCTATCCGAGAAGTCAATGATGGACTACCCTAGTATCACGACATTAGGAATTTCATTGAGAAGGGGGAGTATCCTAGTCGAGCTAGCAAGAAGGACCAAAGGTTAATCCGGAGGCTTGCTGCACAATTTGTGATCTGTGGTGGAAGACCGTACAAAAGAGGATATCTAGGGGTTAATAAGTTTTGTGTTCACACAAAAAGAGACACGAGTTAATGAAAGATGTTCACAGAGGAGCATGCGGGCCTCACATGAACGGAATGATGCTGGCTAAAAAGATCCTGCGCAAGAATATTTCTGGATGACAATGGAGGCGGGCTATCACCAGTTTGTTCGGAGATGCCAAAAATGCCAAGTTCACGCAAACCTCATGCTTGTGCCACCATCTCAGCTCTATAACATGACATCACCTTGGCCGTTCTCAGTTTGGAGAATCGAGGTGACAGAAAAAATCACACCCAAGGGATCGAATGGACATGAGTTTATTCTCGTGGCAATTGACTACTTCACAAAGTGGGTCAAAGCTGTCTCCTACTCTATTCTAAAGGCCTCCCAAGTAGCTAAGTTCATCAAAGAGAATCTTATCTGTCGATACGGAGTTCGGCACGAGATTATTTCTAACAATGGTTCTTATTTTCAAGGAGAAATTTTATATCTGTTGGAGGAGTATAGAATTGTTAGTAATAAGTCTTCTCCGTACAGACCGCAAACCAACGGAGCCATGGAAGCCGCTAACAAGAATGTGAAGAAAATTCTGCAAAAGACGATAGAGAGAAGTAAGGATTGGTCGAAAAAGTTGCCATTTGCACTTTGGGGATATCAAGCATCGATCAGGACTTCTACTGGAGCAACACCGTATGCATTAGTTTATGGAAAGAAAGAAGTTCTATCCATAAAATTAGAGATTCTGTATTTGAGGATAATGGCCAAAAGCAGTATCCCCAAGTCAGAGTGGCAGAGAGTTAGATTTGAGGAACTACTTCTGTAACAACCCGGTTCGGACCCTAATTGTAACAAATCAGTTTGTAATGACTCATAGAGATCCAGCCCAAACCCTAGTATTAGCAACGATAAGCCGACAAGATCTTAGGTCACTAGAAGATCAAAAACCCTAACGCGACTCGAAAATCCTAATTTGATCTAGAAACCCTAGAGAGACCTAATGCTCAAAAGTGATGCCCTAATACTTAGAGAAGTCTCGTGGCATCCTAAGTTAAGTAAATAACACAAAGTATAAGGTTAAAAATAAAACTTTTTCATAATTAGGATAAAATGATCATTTTGCCCCTAGTAAAACAAAAAGTTTTAAAAACTCAAATTTTGACATATAGACACCCTAAATCAGATATTTATTTATAATTAAGTAACAAAAGGCAAAATAACAACAAAATTAACAAAAATACCCTTAAATGACCAGCCACCTTGGGATTTATGCACAAAAAGTGACTTTTTGTCTTTTTAGCTCAAAAAATGCAAAAAAGTTGTACAAGTCAAGCATTATGATGACCTAAGATTATTTAAACAATTAATATACATGATAATATAATAACATTGACCAACAAAAGTAAACAAATCATTATTTAAAGTTCCTACACAATAAAATAAGTCAAAAAGTCAATTCTTACTAGCTTAATTTGATTTAAAAATTTATACCTATTTAATCAATTGCTATAATAAAATATGATAATTCATGAAAATACTAAATTAATCATAAAAATACTAAAATAATAAATTTTAGTAGGTAAAGATACCAAAAAGATACACTAAATTAATTTATTAGGTGTTTTCTCACACAAGATGGTACCAAAACACAATTTAAACCCTAAATTAATACAAAATCAATTTTGCGCTGCCCCAAATTGCCCCAAGCCAAAATCCTCAGCTGCTAAATCTGATATAAGTAAGTCTCAAAAGTAATCCCACCTCCCATGCAACCAATCAAAGTTCAAAAAATTAAAAAAATACTTACACCTTAATTATGAAATATATTATCAAAATTTCTATAAATAAGGCCCTATATCCCTCATTCTCCTCCTCATTTTCGGCACTAGAATGTGAGAGAGAGACCAAAAATTTTCTAAGTGTTCCAAGAAAGAAAAGAAGGAGCCTTGGAGGTCTTGAAGGTCTAGGAGAGGTCTAAAACTAAGTTCATACATCCTTCAACAAACCTTTTGTTATTCTCTTACAAAATATCTCTCAACTCATCTCTATAAACACATCAAAGAATAAGAATCTAAGTACTAATCAAAATGGCGTTGTAGGGACAAAATATGGGTTATTTATTGACTTTCTGCCCCCGAATTTTGATTTATCATAACTAATTGTAGAAACATGCTCGAAGTATCCTTTTTATGTCCATACCTAGGTTTTGAAGTTATCTTTCATACAAAATTAGCTTGAAGTGATTTCATTGGGTAGAACTCGAGATATACTATTTTTGCTAAATAGTGTCAGTTTCTGACCACCCTGAATTGCAGACATAAATATCTTAGGATAGAATGAGAACCGAGCTTATGTTAAAACATGAAACTTGTAGAAAACATATATATTTGATGGGACACCAAAAATGAGCCTAAAATATGGAGATTGGATAGGTCAAAACACACCTCAAAATCACTATTGTGAATTTATAACTGAAAGAGCTCTATGTCACATATTTTTGCATGACCATAAACCCATGTTTTTAGTGACCAAATTTAAACGTGCTTTTCATGAAACGTGTAGATAACATATTGAACTATTTTTTAACCAAAAATTAGACCTAGATACCCTCGAATGGTCCCTCAAGATGTTTGTACATTCTCTGTTGTAACCAAGTTCTGCTGAGCCTTTTATAGCTGACTGAACCCATTTTATAAAATGGCCAAATTCTCTAACTTCTTTCAAATAACTACCCTTAGTACTAAATATAAAACTTGTAGGGGACACATTAAACTAAAACATATCCAGATATTAGACCCATAGTCTTTGATTTGATGTCCCAAAACCAAGACCAACTGAGGCCCAATTTTTGTACTTTTCTCTATAAAGTGCTAAATCATTTTCTATTAAATGAAACAAATGACCCATTTGCCTTTGGATCTGACCTTAGTATTAAACATAAAAGTTGTAGAAAATATTTTTATCTAATTGGCATCCTAAAATAAGAACTTAGCTCCATATCTAGGTACCCCAAAACACTGTTATGCCTTTTAAATTGACACTTGAACATTTACCTTAATTTTATTAAGTGTATAGTGGCATGTTATGTTGTAGGACTTAAAATATTGGCTTTAATTAAATTATGTTGGATGATTAGAATATTAAAATGATTATTTGATAATTAGAATCCATGCCGCTAAGTTGAATCCATGTCTTATAAATTATAGCTTATGCTTCATATACTTGTACTACATGCTTTAATGAGTTGTAGTTTGTGCTATACCATGCTTAGATATCATGCTACAAATATTTGTACAAGAGATGCATATTGTACATCATAGACAATGTCGCGTTGCATTTCGACATATTGGAGTCCTTTCCGTATCTAACATTATGGGTTGGGATATATTGAAATTGTTCTTTTCTCGGTTCCTAGTCTAGGGCGTCCCTGGTAGCCATTTGTAATTGTTTTGGGATATATTCCCCCTGATCACCTCAAGCGTGTCCCCAGTGTTCAAAAAAAGAAAGATTTGTTGTTTATGGATATTGTTGGGCACCACGGGTTCATCACTAGCATTCTGGTTTCGATGACTTATACTTTGGGTTGACACCGACAAAGGCATCACGAGTCTTAAGGTGGGACAAACCGACTTATTATATGTAGAAAAATTATTTTGGTGGCCCAGGAGGGCGCTCGGACCCCACGTCGTTGCCGTTGAGTAAAACAGCTAAGACATGAAGCCTAGGTGAGCATTTACTATTCGCAATGAGGCACGATGATGGCTTTTGTGATCAACTCCCATAAAGTCAACTCTAAAATTTTTGCGTGGAATTCATGTTACGATTCTAGATATATGTTGGGTTAGGCACTTGTATCGCATCCATTGCATCACATACTTGTACACTTCTTCTTATATATGTTTGCCTTGCTATAATTGTGAATTTTGTCTATCTCTTTAACTTTGGACTGTACTGGGTGTCATATGATATGCATTGTAGAATATTTTGCTGTGTGTTTGGTTTGAAGGTTTAGGAAGTTTTCTTCTGGGCTTTGGCTCATGGTATTCATGTCACAGGTGAGGAAGAGGAACTCTTTGACGAAGTCACCCCTGAAGAAGAAGAAGAATTTGAAGAACAAGGTGAGTGGCAGGAGCCAGCAGATCTCGACAATGTTAGCTGAAGAATTTAATGTTCACCTTATTGTTTTTTTTTTTGTTCCGTTTCCACGGGCTCATTGTAATTTTTGTTGAATCTTTTGTAAAACTACAATCGCTATGTATTTTTAAACAATTCAGAACTCTAAATGATGTAGTACTTATCACATGTAACTACGAATGAAGGGCTAGAATATTTTTCTTAATTATACTTATGTATGTCCTGATGTACGCTAAAGACAGGGCGTCACAGTTGGTATCAGAGTCTAGGTTTACTGAACCTTCAGGCCTTGGGTTATGGGAGACAACGAGTTATGTAGGGTAGAAACTCTATAGAGTTTCTATATTATTAATTTATCACTTATGAACCTAAAAACTTAAAATCCATACCTTAAGTTTATTTTCCTGACCATCTCTCATCTTAGGATGGCGTCCAACGTAGAGATGGCTAAAGAACCATGGGCAGCACCTGAACCAGAAGACTCAGACCCATAAGAAGAATCTGTTGACAAACAAGACCTGATAGATGTATTCGTTGGCATGGATGTTCCCAGATGAGTGGTCAGTTCATGAGAGAAAAGAGGCCAAGGAAGTAGGAGCAAACGAAGAATCAAATGAGGCAGAAAACATGGAAGATGTTGGAGCGGAGGATGAGGAGGAACCTGAGGATGATGATAGTGAGAACAAGGAGAGAGTCATTGCCACCGGAGACGGACGATGATGAAGCAACGGATGTACGCAAAAGTATTCCCAGAAAAGACGTGGAAATGAAAAAAGTCTGAGTCATTCCCGAGATACATGGGTCCACTGAGAGTGTTGGAGAAATGTGACAAGACCACCTATCGTTTGAAGGTTCTGCTAAGATTCAAAGGTTCATTGGGAGACGAGATAGATACGAGGTAGATGCAGACACAGAAACCCAGAGACAAGTGAGGAATCGTCAACCCGCGCAACCTGACAATCGACTTTAACAATCCAGAAACATACCTGGAGGTACCAGTAGCCATAATTAGCAGGACTCGCATGTGGCCGGAGGAATTTTGGCACGTAGAAGTGCAGTGGCGCTGCTATGGTATCTGTGAGGCGACGTGGGAGCGTGACTCAGTTATCTGCTACTTTTATCTTCATCTATTTGTCTAGACCTTAGCAGGTTAGGTGTTGTATCTTTCCTTTGTTGAATATTGTACGTGTGCTCTGTGAACTTTTGAAAACCTTGTACTAGTTGTGTGTTTGAATGAAATGCAAATGTTTGTTGTTGAATTCTTCATAAGTGATCTTATGATCTCAAACTAAATTCCACAAGATCCCAAGACATGAAAACAATAAAGAATTGAAGAAAGCCCCAAATCTCAACACTCTCCTAGAATGGCTTATAGACGATCAAACCACTGACAAGTTAACGACCTCCGAGATGCTGAAGCACTTGGAATAGCCTAAGTTTTACGAAAACCACCGATAGAACCCCGCAACTTCACCCTTATGAGTTCCTTTCTCAAGCCTTTGTGTCAACTCGCGCACCCAATTGAAGCCCTTGAGTACCCTCATTTCTAATATCACAGGTTTCGAATGTTCGACATTGATGAAATCTTTTGCCCTCGTTCATTTCTCTCGATCTTGATACCACACTTGTGTGTAGTAATTTTGAAAATTATTTATTTACTCTTGAAATCCCAACCTGGGGAGTCAACTCGAATGCATGAATTGAAGCACGTTAGGCCGACGTAACTTCAGGACAAATATCTAATTTAACTACCCATTGCTTAAACAAATCTTTTGTCAAGGTCTGATGTTGCACAGATTGGTCCTAGGAACATCCTCTTTTGTAATATTCATTAATTGTTGATCACTTATCTCCAATGCATCTAAGCCTCAACCGACCTCTCAATTTGGGTCAACAGTGATTGCCTTAGCGTTGACACATTGCCCTAATTCAACCTATCTTTGAACCATCTAGGTTCTTCCCTAAAATGTTCTAACTCCAGCTACATCTCGTGCTTATACCATTCGAAATTCTCAGCTAAACGCTTACCCATTGACCACCCTATGATTTCTTTCCTTGAGACTAGTAAAAAATAAATAAATAAATAAATAAAATTTGAGCTGACTATCCTTATTGAACCCCGCACATGTTTTTTCCTGTCAACCTTCAAAACCTTACCCCGTAGATATGTGAGTAACGATGATCGTTAGGATATTACGTCATTAGGCTTTAGCATTTTTACGGAAAACAAGGACAATACATGGGAACCTCTTAACACCTCTTCGAATCGTGAGGCAAATATTTTCTCAACATTACGACTTAAAATACTTGTCAACGTCGCGTTTAACAAAGTTTTAAAGATCAAGACTCCTGACTGCGTGAATGGTTATGTAAAGGTTTATTCAACTAACTACATCTTTCAAAGAACCTGCCAAGTAGAACTATTCCATCAGCAATCTACAGTTAGGGACAATAAGCTTCACACCAAGGGACTCACGACATCATCATGTGACAGAATTCAGACTCCCCCAGACTAGTTCATAGCTGACCCACACATCCGATAAATCGAGAAGTAAAAAATTCATACCAATAGTAGGGAAGTGGAAAACAAGAGAAAACCTCGAGCTTATAACACTCTTAGTATGCAAATAAAGAAAGAATATATGTACGCATCAATATTCACTCCGACGTTTTCGACCAAAATGTTAGAATCCGAATTCTGCCGCCCCCACCTTCAATGAAGAATTTTGATGACAACCATGAGCATCAGGAACGTGATGAAGAATTAATCATCAAACCACAATGGGTCACATGACTGGAAATTTACCTCAACCATACCTTTTATCACATTCGTTTTATCCTAGAAATACCAACCACATGAGAAAAATGATCCATTCAGTGGAAGAGGTTTGAAGAAATCCTAATTCCACCCGAAACCCTAATTTGACCTAGAAATCTTAAAAAGGCCAAATACTCCGAGGCCAAGCCCTAATACTCAGGGAAGTCTCGGGACAGCTTAAATTAAGTAAATAACATAAAATATTAAATTAAAAATTAAATTTTTTCATAATTATGGTAAAATGACCATTTTGCCCCTAGTACAGCAAAAAGTCCTAAAAATCTAAAATTTGACACATAGATACTCAAAATTAGATATTTATATACAACTAATTAATAAAATATAAAATAACAACAAAAATAACCAAAACGCCCTTGCATGGCCGGCCACCTAGGAAATTGTGCCCAAAAAGCAACTTTTTGACCTTTTAAGCTTACAAATGAGAAAATTGTGTATAAATTAAGCACTATTATAACCCAATACTTTTTATACAAGTAATATACATAATGATATAATAATATAGGTCAAAAAAAGTAAAACAAATAATTATTTAAAATCTCTACACAATAAATAAGTCAAAAAGTCAATTGTAGTCAAACTAGCTTAATTTAACTTAAAAGTCTACACTTATTTAATTGATTGCTATCAAAATTATGATAAATCATGAAAAGACTAAATTAATAGGTTTTAGTAGGTTTAGAAACCAAAAGGATATATAAAATTAATATTTTATGCATTTATATTCACAAAAATATATCAAAATACCATTTAAAACCCAAATTAATTGTAAAATCAGCTTTTTGGCCTCCCAAACAGGCCTGGACGAATTCCCCCTACCCAAATCTGATTTTTCATATCTCAATAAAGTCACACCTCTCATGCACCCAATGAAATTCAAGAAAAATTAAAATAAAGCTTACACACCATGATTAAGTCTCTATTAAAAATCTTGTATAAAAGAAACATGCCAAACACACTTCTCCCCTTCATACATTCGGATGAGAGTGGTGAGAGAGAGGTTCCAAAAAAAATTTAAGTGTTCTAAGAGAGAAGAAGTAGAGAAGAAGAAAGAAGGAAGAAAGAAGGAGGAAAGGATCTAGGAGAGATCTTTAAAACTAAGCCCTATTCTTCTACAAGTTTCTAAGTATCAAAAGAGGTAAGCAACTCCTTCAAACCTTCTGATATTCTCTCCTAAGATTCCCCTCAATCTATCTCTATAACAAATTCTAAGAAAATAAAACAAAGAACGAGTCAAAAAGGCGTCATAGGAGTACAACATGGGTTGCTTGTGTAAGATTGTGCTTTGCATATGCTTGCAAGTGTTTATTTTGAATTTTATGGCCTAAATGTGTTCTGGAGTTTTGGTTTATGTGATTTTATAACATGCATGCAAAGAAAACATGTCAAAAATATACACAACATAGGCTAAGCAATCAAAACCCTAAGTAGCCGAATTTGCTGGACTTGCTTACTTGCTGCCACCAAATTTAAAACACCATAACTAAATCTAGAAAAATGGTGTTAAAGTGATGTTTCTGTCCAGATCTATATTTTTGAGTTATATTTCATACAAAATTGTTTTGAAGTGATTTCGTTGGGTGGAACTTCAGATATCTCATTTTTTCCTAAGAGTGTCAGATCTTGACCACTTTCAGTTGCAGACCTAAAAACCCTTAGTTAGAGTGAGAACCGAGCATAGGTCAAAACATAAAACTTGTAGATGATACATTTATCTTTCCGTCCACCAAATGAGCCAACAATATGAAGTCTTGATGGGTCAAAACACTTTTCAAAGTCTCTGTTAAGGTTCAGTAACTGATAGACCTCTCTGTCACACCTTTTTGTGAGACTTAAAACCTAACTTTTTAGAAGCCAAATCCAAAAGTGGTAAACATGAAAATTATAGCTAACATATTAAAATAGTTACTTAGCACAAATCAACCCAAAATACTCTCGGATGATACCCAAAGGGTTTTGAGAATTTTCTGTCAAAAACACACTATGCAGACTCTTTTTAGGCTGACTGAACCCTTTTTATAAATTGGCCAAATGCTCAAACCTTTTCCAAATAACTTGTCATAACTCAAAACATGAAACTTGTAGGAGACACCTTAAGCTAGAACTCTACAAAAAATCAGAGCCATAGTCCTTGAATGGATGCCCCAAAACAGTGGCCAACGGAAATTCAATTCCTATGTATTTCTCTGTAAATTGCTGAACCGTTTTTACTTAAATAAAATAAATAACCCCGGTGCCTTAGGATCTAGCATTAGTGATAAACATGAAAGTTGTAGGAAATATTTTTATCTAATTTGTGTTAAAATATCAGAAATTAAATCTATGTGTAAGTACTTCAAAATGATGTCGTAACTTTAAAACTAGTAATTAAATTTGTACCTAAAATTGGCTAAGTGTTCGAATTGTGTGTTATTTATGAGACTTGAGTATGTGAATCTTATATGAACTTTATGAGTAATTAGTATTTGAAAATGATGCTTGATGAAATGAACTCATGCTGATGGTTCGATTTTATACCAAATGAATTATGGTTATGCTTCGAATGCTTGTGCGTAATGCTTTAGCAAGTTGTACCATCTGTTATGTCATATTTATACACCATGCAATGATTAGTTGTACACAATAGGCATATTGCACATTCATGGACATTCCTACATTGCATCTTGAGTGATCAAAGTCCTTCGTACCATTTAAATTGGGTTGGGAATCATTGTTTAGTGGTTGTGGGTCTAGAACGTCCTTGGTTGCCATATTTGAAAATAAAATTAGAGATTTTTATTATAAAAAGGAGGTTTTGGCATCATGGGCTCGTCACAAGCTTTAATTTAGACTTTGGGTTGACACCTAATGAGCATCCTTGTTCTTAAGGTGGGATTGGTCGACCTGGAATAAAGATGAGTAAAATTGGATAAAGGTTGGTCCCCACGCCATTGCCATTGAGTAAAACAGCTGTGGCATAATACTAGGAAATGAAATTTACTATTCGCAATGAGGCGAGGATGGGTTCGATGATCAAGAGCCATCAAGTCTACCTTGTAATTCCCAGCGTGGAATTCTCGATACTGTTCTGGAAGTACCCTGGGTTAGGCACTTGCATTGCATTCATTTGAATCACACAGTCACACTTTTGCTCTTATGTGTTCATCCTGTTGGAAATGATAATTTTCCTATATCTCTGCCCCCTTAACTTTGCATTGGGTGATATACGATATTTATTGTAGAATATCTTGTCGTGAGTTTGATAGATGATTTAGGAAATTTGCTTCTGGGCTCCGACTCATGGCATTTGTGCCACAGGTGACGAAGAAGGACCCTTTGAGGAACGCGGGTTCATTGAAAGGAAAGATTTTGCGAAAGAGGGAGAGTGGCAGGAGTCGGTTAATCCCAACGACGCAGTTTGAAGACGTAGAACGTTACTTTTTGATCTTTTGTTCAGTTTTCCACGGACATAATGTAACTTTTCTGGATGACTGTAATTATTAAGTAATTTGCACAAATTCTGAACTGTTAATGATGTAGTAACTATCTTATGTATCTATGAATGATCGGCTAGAATATTTTTCTTCTTTATAGTTGCATATGTCCCGACATTCCCGGAGAACGGGGTGTCTCACGACACATCGGTAACGACAAGCAAAAAGTACATCCATAAGATTTTGCACCAACATGAGTTTTCTATTATACTCAACTAAGACCCACATCTCACTTGGGCAATCTGAACGCACGATTCTGAACCGTCAAAGGCATGTTAAGAGTATATATAAGGGAAATTGAAGGAAATTCTTACCTTCGATTAAAATCTGCTTACAACAACAGCTCTCGACCCAATTTTTGCAACCGTATGAGATTTTGTGTGTGAACAATACTGTGAATTATCGATGTATGAAATAGAAACAGAAATGACTGATTGGTTGGAACAGATCTTTGCTAACCAATTAAGTGAGACCCAGAGTCTAATACGGGAATTCATATAGAACCCGAGTTAGTAGCCATGAGTTAACAATGTTGTAATTCCGTACAATCTGCAGTAAGAACAACAGGATCTCATCAAATAGGACTTTTCATAATAATAAACATGTTGTGTCATGCCTTTACCTTATACGTAGAACCAACCTTATCGGACAGTTCAATGACCCTTATTTCTTTTCTCTTTCTTAAAGATGGTGGGATAAAGACAAAACCATGGATGTTTAGTAGAAGTAAGTGGAACCAGAGAGGAAGTGGACGTCCTGAGCCTGGCACAAATCTTGCAAGATCTAGCAGCCAATTTGGACCGATTGTAAGGGAAGACACCCTGGATGAGATCATGGTACTTATCGAACCTAAGGGTACAAAATATCCCAGCACCTGAGAATAAGAATTTTTCTCGAACAACAAAGGTTTGGATCAAGACCACAAAATAACAACAAACAACAGTAAGAGCTTGTTATAAGTGCAACTAGCCAGGACATAGAATGGCTCATTGCCTACTAAAAAGTGAAGAAGCCAATCGAGGAGGACCATTAAGGAACAATAAGAAGATCACGCGCGCAGAATCTTACTCTCAAGATGACATAAAGGAACAACTAAGAAAATGGGTGCCAAAATTTGTAATATGTTATCACTGCCGGAAGCCATGACATAAAAGGTCTGAATGCCCACTACGAAGAGGATTAAACTACAACATCCGTCAGTAGGGACAGGGCTACAAAGATCAAACAAGTCTATTGCAGCAAGAAACAAATAGTTCGAAAAATGTGGTACGACCTGACCAACCAGAGAGAGATGAATGTAGTGTTCACCCTTCACCAAAGAAAAAGGAGTATGCATTGATAATCGGAGGTACGCCGCATTCGGAAGCTCTAAGTTATACATTAATTAAACTTGATGCATCATCCTGGGAAAGAGAACGCTTGAAGGATAAAGACTTTTAGGTTAACACTAGTCAAACAACCCCCGCACCATGGATATGTGACGTGATCTTTGAAAATTGTGTAGTAGTCGGTTTAAGAAGTTAGTAAGATAAAACAACCATTAGTCAAAGTGCTGAACATATAAGCCTAACCCTGTCCGCACCCTCAATAAAGAACAACTCAAGCAAACATGGACACAACTTCAAAATGAAGTGATGCAAGTAACCATCCACAACCTTTCACACGAAATTTCGAGGACGAAATTTATTTTAAGGGGGGTAGATTGTAACAACCCGGTTCGGACCCTAATTGTAACAATCCAGTTTGTAATGACTCGTGTAGCAATCTAACCCAAACTCTAGTATTAGCGACGATAAGCCGACAAGATCTTAGGTCACTAGAAGATCAAAAACCCTAACGCGACCCGAAAATACTAATTCGATCCGAAAATTCTAAAGAGACCTAATGCACAGAAGTGATGCCCTAATACTCAGAGAAGTCTCGTGACATCCTAAGTTAAGTAAATAACACGAAGTATAAGGTTAATGTTAGCTCAAGGGGTTTTTATATTGATTTTGATGATTCTCATAATTCATTTTCTAAGAACAAATAGATTTAAAAGAATAATATTTATATTTTTCAAAAAGAAAATGTTAACACATTGAACAAATAAGTTAACACATTTAGCTAAAAGAAATGACTTATCTCTCAAAATGAATAAAACACCTAAGTTTTCTTGAGAATATTTTGTGTTGAACCCAAATGATAATTAACTCAAAACTTTAAGGCAAAATATACTTGAAGATATCAAGTGTGTCAACACCTTTGAACAAATGGTTTGACACCCTAAACAGTTTGTTGGAGATGTTTCAGGTATTAAAAATTAGTGTCGACACAAATGAATTTTGTGTCAATACAAAAGTGCTAAGCTCTCTGCACTCAAATGAGTCGACACAAATTGAATTTATGTCGACACAAAAGTGGTTCCTCACTTTTATTATCCAAAACTTTGAGTCGACACAAATGCCAAATGAGTCGACACAAAAGTACCGAGGCCACTTGCAGAATTTTGTATGTCGACACAAACTAAAGAAGATTCGACACAAATATCCCGAGCCCACCTGAAGAATTTTAGTGTCGACACCAATACTCAAATTAGTCGACACAAATATCCCGACGGTTCCTGCAGAATTTTCATGTCGACACCAAGAAGTTTTGAGTCGACACAAATTTTCCTCTCCCGGATGCTGAAGAACTTTTGAGTCGACACAATATCCAAATGTGTCGACACCGTTGTGTTAGTGAGAAAGATTGCAGAAATTGTGTCGACACCTCAAAAGAATTGAGTCGACCCAATCACTTGAAGTTCCTTACCCTAGACATTTTGTGTCGACCCCAAAGAATTTGTGTCGACACCTGCGACGAAAATTTAAATTCACGACAAATTTCAACGGTTGGATTTTTGGCATTTAATGACCTCACCTACCTCCAACGGTTATGAATGCTTAAGACCTTATATAAGGAGTTACTCCTTAGTATTTAATCTCTCTAGAGACTTACAATCACTGTTCTATTGCTTGATTCAAACTCAAAATCTTTAAGCTTTCATTTATTGCTGAACTCCAGCTCTTGTACCTCGTCTCTCTTTACCTCTTCATTTATTGCTAATCAATTTTTGTAAAGAGAGTGAGCGATTCTCATCTAAACACTTCATTTATTGTATTCAAGGGTAAATCATCATTTGTCCTTTGAGTGAGTAAGTAAATCTCATCAAAGAAGAGCTCAAGAGCGATTAGAAGAAAACAAGGGATTATTTTCATAGGATCATCTTGCTGCTGTTGTAAGATTTTTGAATGTGCCCATAAACATTCGTATCTGTGTGGATATTCTCAAGCGAAATTTTTAGGTTGTAAGATTTGGAATGCGCCCGTGAATCATTCTACATAGTAAAAATTCTCAATGAGAGACTTAAGGAGTGGACGTAGGCTTGGAAGAAGCCGAAACATTATAAATCCTTGGTGTCTGGTTTTTTTTCTCTATCCCTAACCTCTTTAATATTTATATTGCATTAATCTTTGATTATCTTGCTATTTTTATTTGCTATATTAAAATGTTTTCGAAAAGATTTTAAAAATTATTATTAATGTTTTAGACCAAATTCCCTCCCCCCTCTTGGGTTGACTAGAACTAACAGTTAAAAATCAAAAAATTTCATAATTAGGATAAAATGACCATATTGTTCCTAGTACAGCAAAAAGTCTTTAAAATTTAAAATTTGACACATTGACACCCTAAATCAGATATTTAGATACAATTAAGTAACAAAAGACAAAATAACAATAAAAACGACAAAATATCCTTAAATGGCCGGCCATCTTGGAATTTGTGCACAAAAAGTCATTTTTTGCTTTTTTAGCTCAAACAATGACAAAAAGTTGTACAAGTCAAGCAATATAATGACGCAATATTATTTAAACAATTAATATACATGATAATATAATAACATAGACCAATAAAAGTAAACAAATCAAATTTAAAGTTCCTAAACAATAAAATAAGTCAAAAAGTCAATTCTTGTCAATCTAACTTAATTTGACTTAAAAATTTACACCTATTTAATCAATTACTATAAAAATTATGATAATTCATGAAAATACTAAATTAATCATAAATATACTAAAATAATTGGTTTTAGCAGGTAAAGACACCAAAAAGATACACTAATTAATTTATTAGGCATTTTCTCACACAAAATGATACCAAAACACAATTTAAACCTCTAATTAATACAAAATCAATTTTTCACTACCCCAAACTGCCCCTAGCCAAAATCCTCAGCTGCCAAAACTGATATATGTAAGTCTCAAAAGCATTCCCACCTCCCATGCAACCTATCAAAGTTTAGAAAATTAAAAAAATACTTACACCTTAATTATGAAATATATTACCAAATTTTCTATAAATAAGGCCCTATATCCCTCATTCTCCTCCTCATTTTCAGCACTACAGTGTGAGAGAGACACCAGAAATTTTCTAAGTGTTCCAAGAGAGAAAATGAGGGAAGAAAGGAAGAGAATCAAGAAGAATGAGCTTAAGAGGTCTTGAAGGTCTAAGAGAGGCTCTAAACCTAAGTTTATACATCCTTCAACATTTAGAACATCAAGCAAGTAAACTCCTAAAAATCTTCTATTATTCTCTTACAAAATATCCCTCAACTCATCTCTATAAACGCATTTAAGAACAAGAATTAAAGTACTAATCAAAAAGGCGTTGTAGGGTTAAAATAGGGGTTGTTTGAGATATTCTTGGTATGAGATGAGCATGCATGTTTGTATCTATGAGTTTTGTAGCTTTTAAAAGTACTGGAACAAATATATGTTTGTCTTAAATACATGCATGCAAATAAATGAGACCAAAGCTTGACACAACATGAGCTAGGACACAAAACCCTTAAAGGCTTGATTTTGGGGCTATTTTAACTTTCTGCCCCGAACTTTGATTTTTCATAACTAATTGTATAAACATGTTCTAAGTATGATTTTTATGTCCAGACCTAGGTTTTGAAGTTATCGTTCATAAAAAAATTAGCTTGAAGTGATTTTATTGGGTAGAACTCAAGATATACCATATTTGCTAGAAAGTGTCAGTTTCTGACCACCCTGCATTGGAAACATAAAAATCTTAGGTTAGAATGCGAACCGAGCTTAGATTAAAACATGAAACTTGTAGAAAACAAGTATATCTTGCTGTCCACCACATATGAGCCTAAAATAGAGAGATTTGATAGGTCAAAACACACTTCAAAATTACTATTATAAATCTGTGACTGACAGAGCTCTCTGCCACATGTTTTTGCATAACCAAAAACTCATGTTTTTAGTGACCAAATCCAAAAGTTGTTTTTATGAAACATGTAGATAACATATTGAACTATTTACGGACCAAAAACTAGACCTAGATACCCACTAATGGTCCCTCAAAATGTTTGTACAATCTCTGTTGTAACCATGTTCTGCTGAACCTTTTATAGCTGACTGAACCCATTTTATAAAATGGCCAAATTCTCTGACTTGTTTCAAATAACTACCCTTAGCACTAAACATGAAACTTGTAGGGAACACATTAAACCAAAACATATCCAACAATAAGACCTATAGCCCTTGATTTGATGTCCCAAAATCGAGACCAATTGAGGCCCAATTTCTGTACTTTTCTCTATAAAGTGTTGAATCATTTTCTATTAAATGAAACAAATGACCTCTTTGCCTTACAATCTAACCTTACTGTTAAACATAAAAGTTGTAAAAAATATTTTTATCTAAATAGTGTCCAAAAATCTAAACTTAACTCTAAGTTTAGGTACCCAAAACACTGTTATGCCTTTTAAATTGACACTTGAACATTTACCTTAATTTTGTTAAGTGTATAGTGGCATGTTATGTTGTGAGACTTAAAATATTGGCTTTAATTAAATTATGTTGGATGATTAGTGTATTAAAATGATTATTTGATGATTAGAGTCCATGCTGCTAAGTTGAATCTATGTCTTATGAATTATAGCTTGTGCTTCATATACTTGTATTCCATGCTTTAATGAGTTGTACCATGTGTTATACCATGCTATAAATAGTTGTACATGAGACGCATATTGTACATCATGGGAATTGTCACATTGTATTTCAAAATATTTGAGTCCTTTTTGTATCTACTATTGTGGGTTGGGATATATTGAAATTGTTCTTTTCTCGGTTCCTAGTTTAGGGCGTCCTTAATAGTCATCTTGTAATTATTTTGGGATATATTCTCCCTGAGCACCTCGGGCGTGTCCCCGGTATTCAAAAAAAGAAAGAACTATTGTTTATGGATATGTTGGGCACCACGGGTTCGTCACTAGCATTCTGGTTTCGATGGCTTAGACTTTAGGTTGACACCGGCAAAGGCATCACGAGTCTTAAGGTGGGATAAATCGACTTATTATATGTAGAAAAATTATTTGAGTGGCCTAGAAGGGGGCTCGAACCCCACGCCATTGCCATTGAGTAAAACAGCTAAGGTATGAAGCATAGGCGAGCGCTTAGTATTCGCAACGAGGCGCGATAATGGCTTTTGTGATCAACTCCTATAAAGTCTACTCTAAAATTCCCAGCATGGAATTCATGTTACGATTCTAGATATATGTTGGGTTGGGCACTTGCATCGCAACCATTGCATCGCATCCATTGTATCACATACTTGTACACTTCTTCTTATATCCGTTTACCTTGCTATAATTGTCAACTTTGTCCATCTCTTTGACTTTGGACTGTACTGGGTGTTATATGATATGCGTTGTAGAATATTTTGCTGTGAGTTTGGTTAGAAGGTTTGGAGAGATTTCTTCTGATTTTGGCTCATGGCATTCGTGTCACAGGTGAGGAGGAAGAACTCTTCGAGGAAGTTGCCCCCGAAGAAGAAGAAGAATTTGAAGAACTAGGTGAGTGGCAGGAGCCAGCAGACCTCAACAATGCTAGCTGAAGAATTTAATGTTCACCCTATTGTTCTTTTTGTTTAGTTTCCATGGGCTCATTTTAATTTTTGTTGAATCTTTTATGAAACAGTAATCGCTATGTATTTCTAAACAATTCAGAACTCTTAATGATGTAGTACTTATCATGTGTAACTATGAATGAACGACTAGAATATTTTTCTTAATTATACTTATATATGTCCCTACGTGCCGAAAGACGGGGTGTAACAACCACTGTTTGATGAAAGAAGACTCAGAGCGCTGTTTCACGTTCAAGGATATTAGAGGAGAACGGCTCAGCCATTTAACAAGAAGGTTATGTCCTAAAATTTGAAGGAAGGTGCCTTAGTCTTCAAAGAAATCAGAGCTCTGATCTTTAATCCAAGGGGCAAGTTTAAACCTAATTGGGTTGGACCTTATCTCATCAAGACCCTGATGTCAGGAGGTGCTGCTATCCTTATGGACCTAGATGGGAATGTTTTCTCTACGCCCATCAACTCAGATCAGCTCAAAAGGTTCTACTCCTGAGAGAAAAATCCGCAAAAGGAGAGTGTTAATACTTGAGTGTAACCTAAGCCTCGAACTACGTTATGGCATGATTCCCTTTCTCCAAGATACGTAGGCAGCTTCTGCCAGAAGTTCGGCCCAAACCTTTGTTCAAATTCTCCCCTTTATAACCGTGTTTCAAGTAATGAATCAATGCAAAAGCTTGTTTTAAGTTTTTCCAATAAATTGATTATATTGCAAAAGTGAAAATCTAAAGAATAGTTTCAAAGATCACTACAAGAAAAAGTGGAGAAACTTTCATTTAGAAGTTTACTAACTGAGTTTTAATTCCAAAATAAGAGAGGCTGGCAAGTCTTCATTCTAAAAAGCTAGAAAGAAACAAATAGAATTTCAAAATACAGCGAAGAAGAGTCAATTCATTATCCTCTTTACATCTCCTCCTTGTCTCGCGCTGCGCTCTATCTCTATCCTAAGCCAAGCCTTATAGTCCTCAAAAAGTCTGCTATCAAACTCTTCACCGACTAGCATCCTCAGCCGCGATGACCAAGCCCGCTGGAACTGATCTAAGAAGGGGGTCCGATGCAGAGAACTGTACAGATGGCTCACAGCAGTCTCAGGCCTGACCTGAGTATACCCAAACTAATAGAGAATGCGATATGGATGATAGAAAGTAGCCATCTTCAAGCAGACCAATAGAACCCCTGAGTAACCCACAGTCGGAGTAGTCATGAAAGATATCTTCTGCTAGGGGCATAGCCAGGAGATGTCCTCCCCGGTCAAAGAACTCAAGTAGTCCTTCCAAGCAACTTCAATCGAGCAAAGGCGATAAACCTAACAGCGGATGAAGGATTTCACACTGTAGCTATTAGATACAAGTTTTCTCAAGCAAGTTCACCTTCTCCATCAACCAAACCTGAGATAAAAAAAAAAAAGAAAAAGGAAATATGAGGGGGAAAATAGAGAGAAAAAATAGAAAAAGGAGAGCTGACCAAAAAAATTGATAGAAAATAGAAAAAGAAAAGCAGTGTAGAAGAATGGAGAGAAAAACAGAAAAAGGAGAGCTAAGCAAACCACCTACAACAAGAGAACACTGTCAACAAAGTAAGGGGCACCCTCAGTATGAACTACATCATAGCCAAGTAGCGCCTCGACAAGGACTAATGAGACAGGATCCTGACCCTCATAAATCTGATATGCCACATCTACCAAAGAGGAGCTGACTCGCCCATCAGAAGGGATTAAGAGGAAACGAGCTAGAAGACAAATACAAAGGGCATAACGACACTAAAGCTGGAAAGAGAAATCGCCAAGAGACCCCCGAAGCCCGAAGCAGTCTATGATCCATGCCACATCGAGGAATCCATCATGAGTAATGAGAGAAGCCTCACACTTGAAATAGCCGCAGAGTTGCATCAACCTATCCTTGGGACTCGAGAAAGGAGTGGGAACTATAACCTCCTCTCGGGCCGAAACCTCTAGAATGGCGGAGAAGTCCTCTATCATCGGACATAGCTCCTCGTGTCCAAAATGAAACACATGTACCTCGAGATCCCACAGCTGGGATGCTCCTCTCAAAAGATGCCAATCGATCCTCATGATTCGCGAGGAAAACAGCACATCTAGGCTAAAGTTGAGAAAGTTCTTTCGCTCGACCAGAGAAAAGTCACCCATCCAAGCCAAAAGGCAGTTGTTGTAAGAGTGGGCCATGGAGAAGACAAGGAGAATGCAGGATATCCAGAACAGTGGGATCTTGAATAGTTGCCTCTTTTATAGAACCAGAAATAGAGGGAACCCACAGAATTTTCTTTGAGTTTCGCGCCAAAAAGTTTTGTCACGGCCGCCACCTTTTTCTAACGGCCGCCAACTTCATACCTCACGGCCGTCATGTTTCACCCATAAATCTCCTGGCCGTGATATCCCAAAATACAGGCCGCAAACTTTTCCCCGCAAAAGTTCAAGCCACCACATTCAAAATCCACGACCGCGAGTTCATTTCTCACGACCGTAACTTTTTTATGCAGAAGATTTGACAGCCTCCTCCCATTTTGCTAGCGCACCCCAAAATCATCGTAGACGACTCGTAAAAAACTCGCAACAAGAAAAACAGTTTATATAGCAAAGTCTCAACTCATAAGTCATACATCATGCATAATCAAAGTCTACCGTTCAAAAGGGATTTTCATGTTATAGATAAAAGAGTTGAGGTATCCATGATAACCAAAAAGTAAATCAAATAGCACGAAGGCCCCACCCATCATAAGTAATAAAAAGTAATGTGTGTATGTGGAATGTATGTCGTGGCACGTAGGGCAAAAAGAAAACCAAAGGCATGAAGGACCATCCATCGTATTTGTGAAGTGTGTCGAGAACAGTATGTCAGTGTGTATCAGTGTGAGTATCAAGAGTCATGTATCAGTGTGTATCGAGAGCAGTGTACCAGTGTGTATCAATGTATACCAGAAGCAATGTAATGAACTAGAATAGAGTATCAGAATGTGTCAAACGGGTACGCAGACCCAAACAAGAATAGACACGCAAGCCACTATGAATACTGAAAAGAAAGGAGAAAGGATCATTAGCAGTATGGCAGCACAAGATCGGTCACTCCTGCTAGGTCCTCTTCCTCCGAACGACGTAGCCTCCCTGAGATGTCTCATCAGACGACGACCCCGTCTCCCTAATCTCCTTCTTTAAACCAGTGGCAGTATGCGCAGTATTAGAAGCCTGGGCACGAGATGAAGAAGCAGTAGTAGTGGAATCTGATGTAAAGGTCCCAACGAAAGGTACAACTGGAGCAGCAGGTGTCGTGTGACCGCCTCGAGTCCTCGGGCCCCAGCCCCGACCACGCTAAAAGAAGAGAAAGGATCGCATCAAGATAATAGTATGAATGAACAGGAAGAAAAAGTGCAGAAATGTAAATATGAGTAAAATGAAGCAAGTACTATAGCAGGGCCATCCCGGGGAGCAAGAGGCTCTGCGCCCTAGGCTCGGAAAGGACCACATCAGTACAGTCAAATATCAAAATTAGTATAGTCAGACATGAGGGTAGTATGGAAACCAAAGAAAGAAAGAAATGATGTCATACCTTCTTTACGCCGAGAGGAAGGAGAACCTCCTGGGCCGCTGGCTCAGGGATCTGGAGCTAGTGAAGATTCCTGTCTACAAAGGTGTCCACCATCCATGACAGCTCAATGTGGCCAAGACCGGGGGCGACGAGAGGAGGACCCTGCACAGTAGCGCGGGCCCCCATGGTGGGCATGAGCCTCTCTCGGGCCAAGACCGTATAGTCACGATCCTCATCCTCGATCAGCGTAGCAGCATCGATATTGTTGGAGAGGGAGCCGCGCAGTGGAAAAAAAAAGTTTTTGAATTGACATCGTCACCGTAAAAAACGACGTATACAATTTTCATGAAAAACAAAAATTGTAATGATTTTAATAGCTTAATACCTTTATGAAACTTGTCGAAAAGTTTCAAGAAATCCCGAATACGTTGAAGACGACCTTGCAACCTTCTCACGTATGTCCCAAACGCATTACGACGATCACGATGTATGGGTACCGATTCCGATCGAAGTGTTCTTCCTCTTTTTGGTTTCTTCTCACACAATAATCTCCAAAAAGGCAAAATAAATTACCAAAGAGGAGAAAGGGGCAGCGGCTTGGTGGGAGAATTAGGGTTAGGGTTTTCTAAAAGGAGCCTCATTTTTTAATATATATAGGAATATAACAAAAAGATATTAAGTATATATTCTCTCCTTCCTAAAAAGATATGAAGATACATATACTTAACATAAATAATAAAGCTCACCATCTCCTATGGCCGGCCACTTAGGGAGTAATTCCTAGGTGTGCCAAAAACCAAAACCGCCCCTCATTAATTTAATTTAATTTTTCAATGTCCCCGGCGGCAATACCGACATTCAAATTAAATTAAATAATTATCGAAACCAACAAAAAAAATATCCGTGCGTATAATGGGTTATGTGAGGGATCACGAGGAAGAATAGAACTCGGGCTAATCGTACGAGAAAATCAGATATCCCTAACTCTGTCCCCAAGCTAGATCCTTTTCCGTACGAACCAGAACTTATTCCATTAAAGGTCCTAACTGAACTCCCGGCCCTAACTCAAATTATGTCTTGAGCATTCAATTATCAAATGCACTGAATTCTCCCAACATTTAAGATATGGATTCTCGATAAATAAATTAGGTTACTGATAATCCAATTTAATTATCCTCTTCTCCTCGCAACCGCATCACTTAACCTTTTGATATGCCGGATCCGAATATCCACTATACAGGTTTAGTATAATCAAACCTATAAGCAAAGCACATGAGGGGGAACTCCTCAACCTTAATAGGACGTGATTTCCATTAGCTGATTATCAATCATCGGACAAATAATGCTAGTACCCAACTCATCGGTATTGTTGATCTCATGGAGGAAATCTCA
>JAULJZ010165314.1:0-25684 GCA_032270985.1 Heliamphora pulchella | reverse complement strand
AAGGGGTGGACTATTTTGATATTTACTTACCTGTGACCAGAATAACTTTCATTAGGATGTTGATTTCTATTGCATCGTTATTTGATATAGAAATACATCAAATGGATGTTAAGACAACCTTTTTAAATGGAGATTTACATGAAAAAATATATGTGGAACAACCTGAGGATTTTACAGCTTCGAGACATGAGAAGAAGATATGTAAGCTTGTTAAGTCTCTTTATGGGTTAAAGCAAGCACCTAAACATTAGCATGAAAAATTTGATAGTGTAATACTGTCAAATAGTTTTAGAATAAATGAGTGTGACAAATGTGTTTATGTGAAAGATACTGACAAATGTTATGTCATTATTTGTTTGTATGTTGATGACATACTAATCTTGGGTAGTAATAATTCTATGATTAAAACTACCAAAAATATGTTGAACAAAAGGTTTGACATGAAAGATAAGGGAATAACAGATGTTATATTATGGATGAAAATCACTAAAATATCTGATTGATATACCTTATCTCAATCCCATTATGCTGAAAAAATTCTTAAAAAATTTGATAAGAGTGATACTAGCATTGCAAGGACACATGTAGATATAAATCTACATTTGTCAAATAACACAGATAAATACATATCACAATTAAAATATTCTCGTATCATTGGGAGTCTCATGTACTTAATGAATTGTACGAGACTTGACTTGGCATATGCTGTGACCAAATTGAGAAGGTATACTAATAATTCTGGGATTGACCATTGGTAGACAATCATAAGGGTACTAAGACATACCAAAAACTACGGGTTGTGCTACACTAGATATCCAGCTGTACTGAAATGGTACAGTGATGCAAATTGGATATCTGGTATTAATGACTTAAAACCCACAAGTGGATATGTATTCACTTTGGGTGGTGCAGCTGTATCATGGAAATCGTCTAAACGTGCGTGTATTGCGAGGTCCACAATGGAGTCTGAGTTTATAGCTTTAGACAAAGCTGGAGAGAAAGCTGAATGGCTCCGCTAATTTTTAGAAGACATTCCGATGTGGTCTAAACCTGTGTCAGCTATCTACATACATTGCGATAGTCAATCAGCAACGGTTAAAGCACAGAATAATATCTATAACGGTAAGTCTCGACATATATGTCGCAGACACAATACATTGAAACACTTGCTGTCGAGTGGAATAATTTTTATTGAATATATAAAGTCTAAAACAATATAGCGGATCCGTTAACTAAAGGCTTAAGCAGAGAGTAAGTTAGTCGTTTACCGAGAGGAATAGGCTTACAGCTTATGAATTAAGAGTTGACTCAATGGTAACCCAACCTAACTGACTGGAGATCCCAATATCAAGGTTCAAAGGGACAACCAAATTGTGTGTGACTCAGTGCCGTCACTGTGGAGATAAAATTTCTTACCAATTTCTATGATAGTACAGTGATACCTATACCGTTATTAGGTTAAACTATACTTTTAATGGTTCTTAGACCTTAAAATTCAAATAGGGTATAACATGATACTTTTAATAGGAATCATCTATATGAGTGAGAATGGGCTATTTATGTGAGAATGCAAATGCTACATTTTCTAACACCACTCATGAAACCAGGATTTGCCTAGGGCCAAAATGGGCACAATCGTGAGAACCAAGCTGTGTTTAAAAAAATTCTGTGTGAGCTCTATTGTCTTGGCTTACACAAACGGCTGAATAGTTCAAGGCATCGCATCTACTGATTAGTGAGTAAGTCTGATAGTTTTTTACAAGGGAAGGTTCAAAATCAAAAGCTACCTATCCAATGCATAATTTTTCTTATTGAACTTTCTCTGACTATGCATATTGTTGCATCTTTTTTCCGTCAAATTCCATTCATGTGGGGGATTGTTGAAAAAATGAATTTTGAATAAAGTTAAAACATGATTTTTAGTTAACTTTGAAACTAAATATTTTTTGATTGGATTAATATTTTTTGATGATTCAAAGTTCTAATTTATTTATCCCCAAGAGTAGAGTAATCATGGATTTTGTGGTATTCAAAACCATTAATGAGTGAATGAAAAATTGACTCCAAAAGTGTACCATTGAAGTTGACAAAAAAATGGTAACTAAGCTCAATCCCACATTGGTTGAGAGAGCTCTGGGTGAGTGACTTATATAAGCTAAATTGAGCCCAATGGGTGTACCCATTGGGGGTACCCATTTTTGTGAACGGTGGAGGACCTATCAACGGTGGGTTCGACCCAAACCGCAGACGCGCGCACGTGCGCGTCGCCCGCCGCTATCTGCCTGTCCGATCAACCAACTGTCGTACCGTGCTGAGCCGAGCTCAGCTAGGCCAGGCCCGAGTTCGTGGGCCGTGGGTTCGGGTCAACCCTGATTTTTTTACAAAAAATTTATTTAAATAAATTTTCAAATTTAAATATTAATTATTTAAAATTTTGAAGTTATTGTTACCGTTACCTATCGTTGAAAGGTTCGGTTTTGGACTATTAGAAGTCAAACCAATTTGTGTCTGTTGGGCGGTCCAACCGTCAGGCCGAACCGATTTGGTGTCGGTTCGGTTTAATCCGAACAGTTGCCATCAATGCTTATTTAAAGGCTGCCTCTTATCCCATTTGAGCATCCTCTTTCCCAAGTTCTTACTGTCGTTCTGCTTCTGCATTTTCGATCATCATCTCCGGCGAAGTTTGATGCAACCTTTGGTTCGCTGTGTGTGCAGATTGCTGTGCTTCTTTTGCATACGGCAATCTTTTTATTCTGGAGGCAAATGCCCGCTCAAATGCAAGCACCAAGGCATTGACATAATCTATCTTAATGAGACAACGTCCAACACTGGACTCGATTGCACTGTTTAACTTTATTTTTGTTCTTCACACTTCTACTCCTGTTCAGTAAGATTTAATTTATTCTTATTAATCACGGTTTTAATACTGTTCTGTTCGTCTTCAATACAACAGTATTTTATTTCAATTATGTTTTAATAGAATAGTACAGTATTCTTCTCTTCTGCAAATTTAAATCTATAGTTAATTTTGTTTTGTCCTCATTTATGTATTCTATTTTAAGTTTTTGTTTATAAAAAAAAGAAAAAAAAAATTACAGAAGAAAAAAAAACAGTGTTCTGGATTTTCAAATATGTTAACTTGTAGTATAGTTCTAACAGTTTATTAGTATTCTGTTTTGTTTTTCCAATATAATTATTTCGTCAGTTGTTGTATTTATTTAGGTTTATATAGTTGTGATTCCAGTATTAATTCGACAGACAATTTATTGTAATTCCAGTTTACTAAAAACAACATAAATAATTTTAATATTCCTCAAATTCGTCGCACCTCTAAAACGGTATGTGTTAGAATAACTAGGATACAAGAGAGTATATATGTCACTTTTGTATCATCGAGTTTATCTTAAAAGGCTCGGCTCTAGTGTAAGGTCCATAAGGTGATGGCTTTATGCCTCAAATTTGTAGGCTAATTTTTAAGATTTCCAAATATTTTGGACCTTTTATGTAAGTTCAAATATTAATTTGTTGCAAGGAGCGCAATTGAAAAATAAGGAGCCTAATATTATTGCTGTGTCATGCAAAAGCTCATTCTCAGAAAGCAAATTTGAGCTATATAGAGCTACTGATAGAAATATGTAAGCTCAAATATTAGTTTTTTGAGTTGATTTTATGTTTCAACTTGTAGTACATACAAATATATAGAGCGATCCAATGATAGAAGTTTGCTTTAGACACCACGTGAAATAACTTTCTTTATATGGTTTTTTTGTTTTTTAATAATAAAAAATTATGTTAGTTCAAATGCTGATTTAGCTATAAATTTTATAGTTAATGCATATTTTACTATCAGTACAATAAAATCTATCAATTAGTAAAATTTTACTGTGATCTTAATATATAGATAAATTTTAATGGGATTATTAAATTAGGAGTTGAATTACAAGTAGAACTGTATTAAGAGAAATTTTTACAGAGTTCACTGTTCAAGTTCATAATTTAATTAAAAATTTACCAGTGATGAAATTTCACTAGCAATGAAGTTTTGTTCATATTGCAATTTTTTCTTAAAAGATCATACATAATGGAATTAAAAAAATATTAAGCCTCTCATAAAATAAAATATATATTATTACTTTAAAATATTTATATAAAAAAAATATTTAATTTAATTAAAATACAGTTTCAATTCGAACTAATCTGAATTTAAGACTGATTGGTAACTAGCTTAAAAGCTAATTTTTTTTTATTTTTTTGCGTTTTTAGTTAAAAAGTTAAATTGAGTTTAAAGTAAATTGTTTGGTAACTTAGTTTTTAAACTAACTTTTTTAAAGTTGGTTGTTTGAATAAAAAATTACCTTTTTTACTTTTTGTTCAAAATTAATATTTTTACCTTTTTATATATTTAATATTAACAATTATATGTAATTGGTAGTAGTAGTAAATAAGTTATGAATAATGTGTATTATTGTATTTTAAAAATGGTGAAAGTTTAATTTAAATATTTTAAAAATTTATATTTTAATTTAATTCTTTTTATATTTTTTTAACTAACCAAAAAAACTAAATTGCTAATCAAAAAAACTAAATTATTCGAGTTGGGTCGAATTGATTCTAACTATGGATAATTCGATTATGAGTTATTTTAACCCGTCCCAAACGGAGTTTTCTAAGATGCCCGCCCCAAGTACGGTTACGCACTCAACGATTCTCATTTTACTCGTTAGCGACTTAGGTACCTAGGGTCACTGTCGCAAGCTCGTCGCCGCCGCTCGCCTCACGCCGCCGGGTCGCTTGCCTCACGCCGCCGTTTGCCTCAGTCTGCAGCGTCGCTCGTCAGCCTCGCCTCACGCGGCCGGCGCCGCTAGCCTCACGCTGCTGCCGTCGCTCACCTCAGTCCTCACGCCTCCACCGTCGCCTCTCACTGCCGCCGCCTCCATCGACCATCGCTGTCTCAACTGTCACGCCACAGTCCAGCCTCCAGGTAGGAGATAAAGATTTTTCCTAATTTTTTTATTTTATGTTAGCCCTAAATCTAATTTATGAATTTTTAATTTGGTGAACTAGGTCTGATGCTAAAATAAAATGTATTTAATTTTTATTTTGCCTACTTAATTTGGTGCACTTATGAGTTGTGATTGATATTATATTGTTGGAAACTTGGCAAAATATTAACTTGTGCTAACATGAACTGAATTGTTGAATTGCTGATTTTTACTGATTGTTGGATTTCAATTGCTCAATGGATGAATTTTTGTTGATTGTTGGGTTTCAATTGCCGAATTGCTGAATATGCTAACTTGAATTCCTAATATAAACTGATTTTTTGCTGAGTTGTTGACTATACCTATTTTTCCTTTTTGTTTACGTTAGATTTTAAAAGACTGTTAAAGTTCGAATCGTCATCTTCAAAGAGTCAGCGAGCTTTTGAAGAAAAGTTATACATAATGAACTTTTTGAGAAGCATTTTAATTTACTTTTTCTTTTTGATTGTTAAATTAGAAATAATCTTGGGTTCGTCTTTGAGTATTATGGTCATTTTACTAAATGATAAGTTAGCTTGTTTGGAATGTACAGTGTATTTTTTTCTTGGAAAAAAAAAGTTTATTTGGTTTTCTAAAAAAATCGAACAATATAGCTTAAAAATTAATTTTTTTAATATAAAAAACTAACTTTTTAAATAGCCCAAACAGGATCTTAGTTTGAACTAGCATATTTTTTAAATTATTGTCGTCACGAGGGTCAAAAAAGTAAAAAATTTGGAAAAAATGTTGAGGAACAAAAGCTCCGATGCTCTTTTTTTTTTAACTAAACACGGTTACTACTTTGGGGACTAATGTATGCAATCGTTCGTCATCCCTGTTTTTCTGTGATCTAGAGTATGTCTTCTTCTTAGCTCTTATCTATCTGTTCTTATCCTCTATAATCTCTCTTCTAACACGCATGGAATCACAAATGAACATAGACCTCCTTTTCTTTGTATTTGGTCTCACCTCAGTATAAAGTTGTGAACTCTAGATTATTGATTAGGATTAAGGTTGCTAAATGTTTTGTGTATCTCGTGAATTTTCTTTTTTCTTTTTCTTTCTATTTTTTTAAATTTTTGTCCTTAAAATCTTTATTTTCCCGTGATTGTTGATTATTGTTTGTTTTTTTCTTTTCCATTTTCCTGCTTTGGGTAGGGACGTAACCATAATTATTATTGAGTAGGGACAAAATTTTAAAATCATACACACACATGTATGTATATTTCTATTTGATAATTATAAAAATAACTAAATTAAAGCGCTAATAGAAAAATTTATATCTATTGATAATATAAAATCTATTGAGGGGGAGTCTTGGCGCAATAGTAGAGTTGCCATCGTGTGACATGGAGGTAACGGGTTCGAGACGTGGAAGCAGTCTCTTGCAAATGCAAAGTAAGACTGCGTATTATAGACCCATCGTGGTCTGCCCCCTCCTTGGATCTTGCATACGCAGGAGTTTTGTGCACCAGATTGCTCTTTTTTGATAATATAAAATCTGAACTTACAATTGACCACGATGACTTATTATATTTTAGAAACGATACGTGACAGTTTAATTTGATATATTATTTAATATTTGCAAAGCCACTGTAAAGTATTATGCATTCATTAATCATTCAGCCTGCTGCGAAGTCGCTTTGCACTATCTTCATAGTATAAAGTGCATTTTATATTGTGACTGTTACAACAAGTAAAATCAATCTCAAAAATAAAAATTTTAAATCAAGGGGTATTGTTTGTCATTTTTGGTTTTAACCATTATCTGAGTAAGCTCGCCATTTCTTTTTAAATCTAAAAGCTTAAGATTAGTGCGTACCTTCATCATAATTTTAATTTGATAAAAAAATAACTAATATTTTAACATTAGACAAATTGGACCAATCTTTCCTTGTTAACTCTGTTGGGATCGCAAACGATGCTGGGAAGTTAGAACGATTTGTCTGTGATATAAAATAGTGGGCTTTCTCATTTATATGAAAAGAGAAAAATGAGTGAAAAAAAATGTCAAAAAAATAATTCATGGGGGGGAAGTTATAAGATATTAAACTTTTTCAAGGTAAAATGAAAATTTAGAAAAATCCAGTGGGGGCATTAGCCCCCTTGGTGCCTCCGCCCAATTTGAGATTTGATTATTCTTTCTACAGTGTTGTTACCTCCTTATATGATTATCATTTAATGGAGATTTGTTCCCCTTCTCATTTCAAGTGATTCATTTTTTCCCATTTATTTTTATGTATGAATGCAATGGAAGAGAGCTCACTTTCCTCCAGGTTAGAGAATATCTTCTTTATAGATGTATTTGTTACTTACTGCACGGGAAGAGGAAAAATGACTGTATTAAACAAATCACTTGGACAATGCCAAAAACATGGGAAGGTCTTGCAAGTTTTTGTGGGCTATCAAGTCTACTTGCATTATGTGTTTTCTTTCCATTCTCCCCTCTCCCGCCCATGAAAATGTTGCTAAACCATTTAAAATACTAACACACTTGAATATTTTTTTTTTGACATATATAAAATTTTTGTTAACTCCCCACCTAAATATTTGAACACCCAAATATTTGAACATTTACTAGAGTAACACATCTTTGAGTTCACTCATATTTGATAAGAAAAAAGGGTCTAACCCATTTATTTTCTTTGATGTTTGTGTCTAAACAACGTTTGCAAGTAGTGAGAGATGAAAGATGAGGTTTTTTATTAACTAAAAGGTATTTTCTTTGTTGAGGTTAAAGGAATTAGTGATTTCACTAGAAAATTGATAGAAACAAAGAAGAATGTCATATATCTGTTACTTTATTTTTTTGGGAAATATAATTAGGATTGATTCTACTGCAGGCGATTGCAATCGTAAAAAGAGTTTTTTCAGCAATAATTTTTATAAAGAACCGGATGGGAGATTAATGAATGAATGATTGTTTTTATTATATACATTAAAAAATATGTATTCAATAATATTGATAACAAAATCATTATGCAACACTTTTAAAATATGAGAAGCTGTCTATGGACATTTACAAATGTGATTTTTAACAACTTTTTTGAAGTTTAAGTTTTTGACTGACCACTGTGAAAAATATTCCTGTATCCGCCACTGATATTAGGACATGTTTGTTTACATTAGTGCACTCATTTAGAACAAAATGATTTTGCTCACTCATAATGTACTTATTTATTTTGGTTCTATGGACATTTACAAATGTGATTTTTTTACAACTTTTTTGAAGTTTTAAGTTTTTGACCGACTACCTTGAAAAATAGCCGCCACTCATATTAGGACAGGTTTGTTTACATTAGTGCACTCATTTAGAACAAAATGATTTTGCTCGCTGATAATTTACTTATTTATTTTGGTTCACAGTTATGGGGTTAATCACTATGAAAAAAACTGACCTAGAGCACTGCCCCTTACTTCCATTTCAGCTATTGGCTTGAGTTATGAAAAAAAATTAAAAAATGAAAGGGATGAAATTGGAAATTGGCAATGGCCATGCAGTGGAGGTTGGACATTCTACATCTACATGAGTTATTAGCATATAGATATATTGAAATACCATTTGGGGTTATATTTAGCTATCAACTTAATTCTGTGATAGTAGAGAACTGATTGAAAGTTTTGTGTATAAAAGTGATTGTAAATGTTTGAACAATTTTAGAATGATGCGGCTACCATTTGTGAAGCTGTGTCGCTTGTCACAATCGGGAATCTGGAGTTAACCAGGCACATTTTAGTTTATGAGCAGGTTGCACTTTCTTTTATATGGTTGCTTATCATGTCAAATAGGACAATTCAAACCGATTTCCACTGCTCTGGTTTATCAAAATGGTTTTGATTGTGGTTCTTAAGATACCTGGATAGATATATAAGTAACACGAGCCATACCAGAAAACTTGACAGATGAGAATGCAAATGGTGTTAGGTAAATGATTTCAAAGTTTTGTTGCTTTAAATACGACACAATATTTTGTTTACGTGGGACTATAGTATGATGCCTTGTGATGTTTTGTAAGGGATTTTTAGGAGCTCTAGATGGGATGCACAACAGTCTATGTGCCAGTTGCTGGTAGCCAGTAGGACTAGGTATCCAACTCGGAACAAAACACATTGCACCAATGTCTTAGCAGCATGTAGCCCATAACCTTCAATTCATTCTTCTTGCTTGGATGGAAGGGGTCACTGCAGATTGTCAGGTGTTACAGGATGCAGTTAATAGGGGAGATGGTCTAGTTGTTCTGTGTGGTAAGACGAAATGGTGTAACAAAAATAAA
Source organism: Heliamphora pulchella (assembly GCA_032270985.1). NCBI lineage: Eukaryota > Viridiplantae > Streptophyta > Magnoliopsida > Ericales > Sarraceniaceae > Heliamphora > Heliamphora pulchella. The sequence continues at coordinate 16,389 of JAULJZ010165314.1, read as the reverse complement.
TAATCACGTCTTATTTTCTTGGTAGAGAATAGATCATGGGCATAACAAAAATGTTCAATTTGTTTAAGGTTGTTGCTATTTGGTTGATGCAGGGTATGGTAATGGTGTATTATTTCTTGCATCATGTAGAGGTTAACAGTGTGATTTGAATGAGTAAGAAGGATAGACATCTACCTACGAAGCTGGAGGATTTTTTTTTCAATACGAAGCATTCGTGCTCAAAATGTGATAGAAAGAGCCTTTGCCTTTGAGATATTGGAAAAGCAATGGCCAATTTTTAGGAGTCATGCTCTTTATCCCATCATCTTAGCTTCTTGTTTGCTTAATAACTATAGAAGGAATGAGTTAAGCGTAGAATTAGACAAGGAGGGTGGTGAACAAGGTGCAAATGTAATTTGCTGTTGAGACATCAGTTGAATGCATCCCATTTAGACAAGAATATGTTTAATATTAGGAGAGAGAGTCGATTAAAGTCTCAAACTGCTTTTGTGGTTTGGTTAAAAAATATTGTTGTTGTGCGCAACAACTATTTCTTTTTTTGTTGGTTGTATCTATTTCATCTTCGTTGTACATTGAATTACATTCATGACAGTTACATTTTTGATTGTTTTTAAAGTATTTATTACAAAAAATGGTGTCCCTCTCATGAATTAGGAGATTCAGAAGCTGAATATCGTTTCAAGGGGTTCAATAATGAAGCTATCAGGTTGTTTTGTAACACTTACTGATTAGCTATACGACATTGAGCTCCTATAAAAACTAAGAAAGGTAATCGGAGAAACCTTCCCTGGAGCGTTACAGCAACTGTAACCACTTAACAATTGTCAATCATACAGGATCAGCAATAAAACAAATTTGACAACAAGTTGATATGCATATATAAAGATATGTATGCAATAGAACACCCACTAGGACTACACATATTGAAGTAAAATTTCCAACAATGACAATCTGAAAACGATTATACATAAATATGTACACAGTGATATGTATGTATATGTAGTCATTGTAGAGAGAGATACATAGTTGGGGGGATTATCAGATTTGAGGGTAATCTGGTGTGTACTAGGTAGGTTGCTTGCACAGCCTTTGGGTAATAGAACTCAAAAGATTTTCCACAAAGAATTTCTATTATTTGCAAAAGAAAAGAAAAGAAGTCATATGATTCTTGGCGCTGAAAGATTAACCGGACTGGTATAATGGTGACCTCGATGTTTTTACCAGGTTTGGACTGCCCACAGAACCGTCAACCTCTAATAATCGTGGAATATCCAATGGCAATGTAACCCACCAAAAGAGGTGGATCCTCTCCTTAACTGTTTTGAACTGAGATGGAAATGCAATTGAAATGTATGTGTTGATAGATCTCAGTGGTTTGGCGGAAGTCCTTTTGCGGATGGTTTTGTGCGTTCATTCTATTTTTGAGATCTTTCAAACAAGACATGATAGATGTTGAATTAAAAAAATGAGATTTTCACATTGACTTTGCTCAATGCACGAGAGGAACACTACTTCATGAATGTAATTTGATGGACAAAGGAAGGTGAAATAGGTAGAGACCAGACCAGCAAAAAAATAGTTTGTGCACAAACAAGATTATTTTTCTGATCAAACAAACAAAATGAGTTTGGTTTTTGTGTTCTATATAGTTTTTATTCTTTTTTGAGAATTTAATCTCCCCATAATTAAATGATGTAACGAGACTGAATGTTTTCACTTATTTTCTTTGGCAATTTTTGCGGAAGTCTTTATTTGTTTAATTACCCATTGTTTCTCTCTCTCAGTGTTTTCTTTGTATTTGTTTTTGATCTTTGGTGTGAAGCGTTTACACTTTTCTTTTTTCCCCACTGAGAAGTGAAGCCCCACCGAGAAGTGAAGCCTCATGCTAGTAATGGAGAAAGGGATTAGCCGTTGCATCTTCGCTATGATCTCAAATGTCTACATTGTTCTCATTACTATTGCTATTGCCTTTCTTTTGATACGGGTTTTGTACGTTATATATTGGAGCGGCAAACCGCTCTGTACTATGCCTCCACAAGCTCTTAGTACTCTCATTGTTCTGGGTTCAGGTCTGCATATTATTCTACCATTATCTCCTCATCTTCTTGACTTGTTTGTCACTACTCCAACCTTATTGTTAGTGTTGATCGTTGTGTAGGTGGTCATACAGCGGAGATGCTAAATCTCTTATCTGTGGTGCACACAGACAGATTTACGCCAAGATTTTACATTGCCGCTGCCACTGATAATATGAGTCTTCAGAAGGCACGTTTGTTTGAGAATTCCTTGGTTGATAAGGTAGGTTGCATTCAACTAGTATGTCTGGTTTCTCTTACTAATATACCTCATTTGGAAACTCATCATGGAACCTAATGCCACCTACCCTCACGGATCAAATTATGGTTTCAGTCTGGTGTTTCAATTTACAACAAAAATATAGTATTTGTTACCATAGTATTCGCTTAGTGCCAATTTCATCCCCATCCTTTCAATTTTGTCAATTTGATCCTTAAATTATTGAACTTGAGTCTAAATGGGTCAAATGGCTAACGGATGGCTAGAATGGCTACCAGATTTCAACATTCAAGGGACATTTGGACAGCTCATCATGAGACTGAGTGGCATTTTGGGCATCTCAAACATCTGTGACCCTTCCCTCTCTCCGTTCACTCTTTCTCACCCTCTCTCTATTTGTGCACTCCTATGGGCATTCTTCTTTTATTTTTGTTATTGGTTGGCATGGTTTCTGGTATGATACGAGGAAGAAGATGGCAGAAAAAGAACAGATTGAAGGAAAACAAATTAATGTAAATAAATCGAAAATAAATGTTACTAATCTTCTGATCCAATTAGATCAATTTTACATACCACACCATCTATCTCCAATCCTTTTATATATACATTGGATTTCCGCCTTCACGAAGCTCAGTTACAGTTTGTGCAGGATAGTGAAAGAGGGTGCCATTTCTTCCCACTATCAAATTTTGTGGCAGTGCCATGTCAGAAAGATGTAGCCTTCTGAACCATCTTGAATATTGACCTTGAAGAGATCTTAGTGATGGAGTGGGTATCTTGCATCAGACCCTTCCTCAAACACCCCCTGTCAGTGCTGTTACAACTTACACACCTTCTACAAGAGTCAGTCAAAACGGCTTCGTATTTTGAGCAACACCACCGCAGCATTCTCATACTCCAGCCACTAAATCTTGTTCTACAATTTCAATTATGTTATCTGTTTCTTTGCACACCAGTTCCTCAAGACAATCCATACCTTCTTGGAAATCTTTGTTGGTATCAATCATCTTCAAGAGCAACTTGTTGATATTTTAGAAGTCTATAAGGAGGGACTCCTACGTTTGTTGAAGTGACACTATGCTTGTTACCCAAGGGGGGAGAGGTTGAATTGTGTGTTTTTTAATAACAAAGACGAAGATAAAAAATAAAATATTAATGCAAAATGCAAAATGCAAAATGAATGGGCAACACGCAAAGCAAATAATTTAAGGAGAGAGTATGATATATCCAAAGAGAGAAAATATAAAATAATACATGCAAAAATGGAATGGAATAACAGAGAGAGAAGCGAACACGACAATTTTATAGTAGTTGGCTTAACCCACGCCCACTCTTCAAGGCTTTCCCTTAAGTTCTGCACTATCTTCAAATAGTCTTCAAAATCGGTAAGTTTTATAGGTCCTTGCTTGACCATTTTTCAACAAAGCGATTCTCTCAAATTCTCAACAATAAAGCTCAAAAGGTACAAATAATCCTTACACAAGGGTGGAGCCAAAAATTTTATTCAGAGAGCCAAATATGTAAAATCATTAAGTGTATTATTTTTTATTTGCTAATTAAAAAAATTATTAGGTCGAAATGTTACTCAAAATGCTCTCTTAAAATATCTCCCCACAAGTTAAAATTTAATAAAATAAAAATAATAATTACCAATGGACAAAGTATACTATTAAATGCACAATCATAATCACCAGATTTAGAGCTTCAGATGAAAACTTCACAAAAGTTTCATTAAAAAATTATCATCAAGGATACACACAAAATTATCATCAAGGATACACAATCAAAAAATTAGTCAATGAAGCGAGGAGAGTCTGAGACAATTTATACCAATTAGATTGATACCATTCTAAAATATTCACACAAAAAATTCAATGTTTACCAATGGCAAAAAAAGATACAATAAAAAATTAATACCAATCTACAAAAATTCACAAATAAAAAATTCAGCATTTACCAATGGTTGATAAGACAACAAAATAACAACAATAAAAGCACACAATAAAAAAATTGATACCAATCCAAAAGAATTTGCAATTAAAAAAATTCAAAAATTGGTCCCAATAAAAAATCTTATATACAATCAATCAAAATACACACTCACAATCATAAAATTTATACTAATCAATTGAATTCAATCACTGCCCAACTGAAGCTAAAATCAATTGAAATAGGAAGAAGAAAGAATTACCAAGGATCCAAGGCTGCAAAGAGCAAGGGGAGTGAGAATGAGAGAGACTGAGTGTGATCCGAGAGTGAGATGGCACCTAGGAGGGACTTGTTTGCAATTGCAGAGCTTAAAGTAGACAAAAGATCCCTTGCCCTTTTATATTAAGAAAACAAGAGGCAAATTGTATAATTTAAGGAAATAAACTTTTATTTTAGGAGGGAAAATTAAGAATTATTAAAATTATTAAATGTTTTAATGGTATAAATAAAACTTGGAAAAATTCATTAGGGGCATTGACCCCAGAATATTCACAATCGCACAAGAAAGAAACAAATAAGAAACAAGGCATAGGAACACGACACAAAGATTTTACGTGGTTCGGCAAATCGTACCAACGTCCATGTGCTTACACTCTTTTACTATTTATTTGGGAGAATGCAAGAATAATGAACAATGCTAAAGCTTTGAGAGAAAACTGCACACCATACACTGACGGTCGCAACCCTAATGGTTTTATAAAGCTGTCCCATAAAAAACTGATTGATCTGTCTGCCAGACGGATTGGTCGGTCATCGATCTAGATCGATTTGTCCATCAATCCTTCTGCAGCTTGCAGTATTTTACAGACTGATCAATCAGTCTCAAGACTGATTGATTTGTCTAGGTTCCAAGTGGATTTTTCTTCACTGTTAACAAGTGGCTCTGCCCCTGCCCTTACACAAAGATTTAAAGTTGGTGAGTACAATAAGTGAGGGAGAGATTCCTTTAATAACAAAGTAAATACTTGAAGCATAATAAATGAATCTGGGCTTAACGAGAGTGATGAAGCTTATTGATCTCATAATAAATGCCTTGACTCTCTACTCCCTACATCTTCGGATTTTATTTTCCTTGTCATGACTGCATTATTGCTGCAGTGTCTCCATTTATAACTGTAGCAGTTCGTGTATAGAAAGTATGTTGTGGGTCATCTTCTCCAACGTATAGGACGAATCAAGTATATGACTACATGCTTGTTGATGCTCTAGTGGGTTATATTGCTAATGGCTATGTTGAAAGCACTATAAAGTTCATTGGTGCAGTGATTCATTATTAGACATTTTCTTTCTTTCATATCTTATTTGGATGACTATATGAACTGCAGTGATAGGGTAGAAAGGAGAGAGAGTGGTGGTGCTGTTATGGGAGAGGGTAGGGAAGGGAAGGGAAGGGTTCTAATTGGTGAGGTAGGGGGAGGGGCTGGGTGGGGGAGACGTGGTGCTGTAATGGGAAGGAAGGATGAATCTATTTGGTAAGGGATGGGGATTTGTGGTGAACTGGCTGGGGAAGGAGGAGGAAGGAATGGCTATGGCAGAAAAAATAACTGATGGAAGAAGAAGATGATTAATGTAAAAAATGGTCCCTATGTATTAACTAATTTAACATCAATTAGTAATTGACCATTTAGACTCGCATACATGGTAGTTAATTGTAATTGGGGGAACAAACAGTCAAGATCAGTTGTTGATTTCTGAATTAACAAACGTTGGGCTATGAAAAGGCTAAAGCAATTTCCTGAGTATTTTAACCATCGCTGAGGATTATTCATGAAACATGTGTTAGAGTGAACCTGTATCAGATACAGTTTTCAAGATCAGTGTTAATTTTCCTGTGGAAAAAAATGTCGATTTTAAGGCTTTGCAACCGTGTCAATATTTGGATATTTTTACTCTGAATAACAGAGGGGACATATAATTTTGTGCATCAGATTTTGACATGATTCTTGTTTTAGGGAATAAGCTTGTTTGTATGTGGGACGTTGTAATATGTCTTCAATCTCATTAAAAGAATACATGACTGAATAATTAAGGCTTACTTAGTGCTTGATTTTGAGTTCCATCCATTCTCTTTTGGATGGGTGCCATGCTTCAAGTATTGGTTTCTGAAAATTTCTTAACTGGATTATTCTGCTCTTGTGTATGTCCCTTGTGCTGGTGAAATTCTTCTTAAAATGGTTCTCTGTTGCTATAGACAGGGATGATAGAGAATGCTCAGTTTATGCAGATATACCGAAGTCGAGAAGTGGGGCAGTCATATTTAACCTCGGTTGGGACTACCTTAATGGCTATTGCTCATGCTTTGTGGCTAATGATTAAAATCAGACCCCAAGTGGTACTATATACCTCTATACCTCTTATTTTTCTGTAAGGCACTGCAGTAGTTTGTTCTTAATTTTCTTTTTTTCCACCTTAAGGGATTTGCCGCTGAATTTTTTTATCTATTTTTTTGCAGATTTTATGCAATGGTCCTGGCACTTGTATTCCTCTTTGTGTAATTGCATTTCTTTTCAAGGTTTAGACGTGTTGCCCTAAAGAGTGTATATGCAGATATATGTAGTTCTTTCTTCTTTTATAGTTTGATAATTTTTAACTTGAATTCTTGATTCTTTAGGATGATATCGCTATTTTACAGGTTGCTGGAATTAGATGGTCGTCTACGTTTTATGTTGAGAGTATAGCGAGAGTGAGGCGGCTATCATTAAGTGGTTTGCTTCTTTACAAGTTACACATGGCAGATCAAATCTTTGTACAATGGCCGCAACTAAAGGGAAAATATCCTCGAGCTCATTATGTCGGTTGTCTTATGTAGTTGTTTCAGTACCACTTTGCTGTGAGTACTCTCACTTTGAACTCTCGAAGTTTTACTGTTTAACCTTCATTTTAAATCAACTTTTCTTGTTTTAAATCCAACTTTTCTCAACCTTTTGTGCTAATTCTTAAGTGAAGAATGTGGCTTCGATTTTACTGATGGAGGATTATTGCAGGTATGTAGTGGGTTCTTACCTGTTAAGAAGAGGATATTTTGAATAGTTCATTTAAAGTTCTAGACTTGCACCTAATTTGATGACTGAATTCATATAAACTAGGAAGTTTGACACAATTTCACCGGCTGCCCACCAGGGCCTCGTTTCATTTTCAGATTGGATTGGATAAATGGTGAGATTAGATTGTATTAGTTATATGGTGAGATATGACTGTGTTAGTTATACCGTGGAATTAGATTGTATTATTTATAAGGTGAGATTGGATTAAATTAGTTATATAGTAGCATTAGATTGTATTAGTCATACAATAGGATTGAATTTTATTATTTATAATTGAATCATGCTATAATTAGATATTGTATTATTTATATAATTATTTTAACCACTGTATGAAGGAAGAAATAGTCCAACAATTGAATCCACCTCAATACCACAATTCCTTTGGTATTAGTTACCCCTATTTAATACTTTACGTACCGTATACCTTAATCCAATAGGTCAGTGAGGAGGATTGGTCGGCTAAACAAACAAGGAAACTGTGTCACATTATTTTTTAGTTGGGAAAAAAAACAAGGGACTGGATCCCACAAAGATTTTGTGTAAACCAATCCTGACTAGTCAGGCAAACAGATGAGGCCTAGGATTACATTGGATTGGACTATGGAATCTTGTATTCCTCAGATAGTTCTGAAGGCCTTTGCGATGGTAGTATTGCGCTTTCCAGTGTCTGTTACCGCAGTGGGCTGGTATCTCATGGAATTGGGCTATACCAAAGTAGAGTTGATTTGGCTTTGCTTGTTATGTGCTGGCTGTTAAGTAGCTCTTTCATTACCCTCTCTCTGTCTCCGTGAGAGGTAGGGTTTCGTAGAGTTCTGGATTATCCTAGGTGATTCCCTGTAATCTGCTCACATTTGTAGATAGATTATCTTGTGAAGAAGAGATGGGTAAGGGCTTTGTGGTGGAAATTATATTCCCTATATATGACAAGAAAAGTCTTAGGAATTGTAACTTGATATGAAAGTGGAAAGTTAGTTATATAGTATGGTTGATGGAAGTTGTAGACTTCTTTGTTAAGGGGTTTAATTAGCTAATTTTTGTAAAGCATGATGATCGTCCAGGCATATATAGTTCTTGTTTTACTTTTGTTTCTGGCAGTGCCTTTTGGTGAATTTAATGAGATGGTCCACTGAGTTCTGAACTCTTCCTTTGGTTTCGACTGTTTACTATAACACACGACATTGGAACACATATCTGTATGCTTTCTGATAAGTTATGTAGTTTATTATTGATGTATTTGCTATGTTTTCCCTCATCCCTTGAAACAATTAGCTTAATAGAGCTTTATACTTGGTAATTGTGATTTGCTAAAAAATCACCTTTTGTCATATTCTATTCATATACAATCATCTTATTTGCCACATTCATCTACTTTCCACAGTTGAATCATGAATCCAACCCCCACCCCCATCTTTAAGCGGTGGTCCTGTGTTCTTTACTGACTACATACTTGGAACAAAGTAATAGAGTAGAAAGATGAAGACAAACAGACCTGATGTTTTTTTAACACCTCTGTGATTCCTTAATGGAGTTGGCATGGGGAAAGAGATGAGGGGGGGCATAAAATAGCTAGTTTTTTTAGCTTCCTCATTCAAGAGACTTCATTTTATTCAGCAGAGATGACCATTTTATTCATATTGTTAAACATCTTTTGGCAGGCGATAGTTCAGAAATCTAGTTGACATTTCCTATATTAGTTTGGTTGTGGAAATATCTAGATATTGCCGATAAAGATATGAAGCGAAGCCCCAAACTGCCAAGAATATGACAATTATCTTCACTCTATCCATTTTGTCGTGGAAAAAGATGACATTTGGAATTGGAACACTAGGCAAAACCAAAGTACTTATCAGTCACGACATTGGAGAAGAGGGAAGACACCTCAAAACTCAACTCTACTGCATCAACAGAGAATTCCTGCCAAGCTACTAACCCCAACTAAAATCTTTAGGAGGATCTTTGGGATGTGAGAAATATTGGTAGAAGGGGATGAGGATTGCAAAGCCTCAAGTTTCCACTAGTGTTGTCAATCATAAATCATTTGCCTTTTCCACCAAGAGAGTTCACTTGCTGGAGAGGACCGAGTGTATAAACAACCATTCGTAGCCACCGCTAATGATTTTTTATGTAAAAGAGTGGTTGCTTGGTGGATGACAGCCGGATGATCATCGAAGTTTGCTTCCTTGGATTGTGGAAGCTCAACGATTAGAGATATTTGCTGTCAAATGTGGGCTTCCTTGATTCAACAGATGAAGTCAAGCTATTCAGCAATTACTTTGACAGTTTCACTACGTTCTCTGATTGTCGTGCCATTTCCAGTTCCGTCTTCCCTTGTTCTTAGCATTATATTGATCCCAACATTGTTCCATACTTCCTTGATTAGTAATACTTGTTCTAACTGTGTTCTCCTTTCATAAGAGGATTGAGAGGAAAAAAAAAAACTTCGAGTTGATATGGTTTCTTACCTTGGGTGAGCAAAACATAGATATATATTCCCAGTACAAATCTTTTGCACTGTACTAAGCAACATAGATGCTCCATGTAGTTTGCTCAAAAATAAATTTGTTCAACCACCGACCAACAAGATGGGTGAACATCTGTTAGCTTAAATTGTGAGCTTCACTGCGAAGTTTAAGGTAGGCTCCACTAATTAGACCAATGAGAAGGTGGGCTTTGTTTACGTACTTTGTCAGGTGTGTTGGACACAATTTGTGAGGTGTGCGCGCCTTGTACTAACCTACATAGATGCTCCATGTAGTTTGCTCGAAAATAAATTTGTTCAACCACCGACCGACAAGATGGGTGAACATTACTCACTTTTCTGTCAGCTTAAACTGTGAGCTTCACTGCGAAATTAAAGTTAGGCCCCACTAATTAGACCATTGTGAAGGTGGATTTTGTTCACCCACTGTCAGTTGTGTCGGACTCAATTTGTTCGGGTATTGGTGATATATTTGTATTTAAGTAATTAATTCTAAGCGCATTTATGCTGATAGCTTCTCAGAATGTTTCTTGCAACCGGAACTTATCCATTTTGGGAAAGAAAAAAGAAAAAAGAAAACTTCCAGAAATGATAAGAATTATTTGAATGTTCGTTGCACTCCAAATCCACAATCTCTGATCTAATGAATACAAATTTGTTATAGTTTTGTTCTATTTTTTTGCCTTCTTATTTTGATTTGGTACCGAACAAATTTTATATTGATCTCCATCCCTCTCATTCTGATTTCTTGCTTAATAATTTTTTTATGGCAGAAAGGAGCTCAGATGCATTCCTTAGAATCAGACTGCGATGTTGAGTTTGGGCTGCTATGGGGGGGCATTTGTCACGGTTAAATTAACTTGTAGTTTAGCAAAAAAATTTATAAACTTCAAATATGTATGCTTATAACTTGTTGCTTATAGCTTCTAATTTTAAATCAACGAACATAAATTCTACTGTTTTAAGTTGCAAGTTTATTTGATAAAAAAGTTATAAATTTACAATTTTAATAAATATTTACAACCGTTCGAAGAATTTTCACACAAAAGGATCGCAACTTGCTGATAGGAAAGGAGAGAAAAACAAAGTAATGCCAAGAGCTCGGTCAATTCGATGGATGTGTTGGCGTGGAGGACTAGGATGGAGTGATTAGCCTTGAATTGATGTGGGCGGCAATTGCTTATACTCTATCTATAATGGAAAATGGGATTTCCTACCAAACAAGTTTGATTGCCATTTTCTCTGTGTGGTTATTTTTGTCTAGTTGAGTATTTGTAGTTATCTTTTTGATTGAATGACTCTTGTGGAAAAGATGAGGCCTCAGTCAAAGCATTACGGTATCATGTAGAAAGTTATAATTATAATTTTTCAACTATAATTTGTAAGTTGAGAGTGTGGTATTCTGGCCATGTACAAGATGGTGTGACCTAAAATTGTGGATGTAGCAGGCATGTTCAAAAAATTGGCGGAACTGTTAAATCGGTCCAAATTGACCTGAATTTTATTGTATGGTTTTGTTTTTTAATTGATGGTTTGGTTTTTGTTTTAAATTATTAAAAACTATTCATAACGGTTTGGTTATTAGATTAAGATTCTAAAGAATTATATAAAATTGAATCGAATTGTTCATTAATTTTATTATATTTATATTTTATTAGGTATTATGTATAAAGAAAACTTTTTAAAATATTAATTGTTTTCTCTCTGCTTCTTTTCTATTACTTTAGTTTTTTCATTCATAATCTATATTTTTAGTTTTTTCAATAGCATTGTAATATTATATAATTCATAGGCTATTAATAAATGATAAAAAATAAATAAAATTTAAAATTATCAAATATAATGCATAGTTTATAAATGCAATAATATCTTTTTGTCATCTTATAAATTTGTGATAAAATAAAATATAATGTGGACCCAATGCATGAAACATAATTAAAAGTAAATTTAACGAATTAAAGAAAGGTCAGAAAAGCTTTATTAGAGGGGTTGCCAATAATTTTTGCATTTTTATTTATAATAATGCTTTAATGACTATATCATGTTATGTAACACAATATGTATAACGTGGAACTTATTAAATTATGCAAGTACTATCATGCATATTTTCACATATATATATATATATATAAAGTAACATATCAAATAGTGTACAAATGTGGTTAAATGTTCCGTTTTTGAAATATATTTTTATAATTCGATTCCTTTACTATGTAGAATTTGTTATGTTTGTAACTATGCGATCGAAAACATTAATTTAACTGTTTTGTTTTGAAAATTATTATTATAAATTCTTTATTTGTACATAAATATTATTCGATTACATAATTATGAATATTGACTCAATTTTATTTTTTTTACGAACATTAAATTTGACGAGTTTCACATAATTAACGAAGCAATCATAAAAATATTTATTGAAAAATCAAACTATTAACCACACAGCACAGTCCCCAATTCCCATCATACCACACTAAGGCATAGTTTGTGCTAAATTTTTAGTATTTGATTTCTTTTCATTTTTATAGGTACATTTTATCTTTTAATTAATGTTTTTTACCTTGTTGGCTCGTCTTGATGAGAAGAACCGAAAAAATAAAAAAATTTAATTAAAAGATAAAAAAAATTTATTAAAGACGAAAATAAACAGAAAAATAAATTTATTATTTAATCAAACAATAAAAAAGTTTACTAAAAATAAAAATATAAAAAAAATAAAAACAAAAGAAGAAGAAGAACAAGTCAATAAGCTATTATTTCAAGATGCATAAATTCAATCAACTACTAAACCTATAATGTCCTAACAAAATGATCAATACTTTCAGCTCTTAACAGATTATGCTTTCAATTTTATCTCCTGTTGTATTGTTATTGTCTCTGTTTGGTTAATACCTCAATTCCACTATACTTGGAGTTTTCAATCTTCTTTTTCATCAATCTCTCAAACTTCGTCTTTTAATTTTTAAAAATCACCTTACAAATATTTGAATAACTAGTAATCGTATCCATTCGTTGCGCACGGTGCATGAATTGTGAGAGGCTGAGAACTCTTAGTTTATTTTTTTAATATTTTTAACTTTTTTAACCGTTTTAAAAGAGAATACAAAAGATAAAAATATTAAATTATTTTTAATTTTTTTATAACTAAAATTTTACAAAAAATTTCACCAACTTAAGTATTTTCTTATTATAATAGTATTAATTAACGGACTTTTGATTGTGGAGTGCATGGTTTTTGCTCATGTTTTTATGCAGTGGGGGGATGGAGGGATAATAGGTACACGTAACTTTAAACGCAATTTGCATGAGGTGGGAGAAGACATGTAGAAACTTTGTACATGAAATTGAATATTCTAACATCTTTCTAATGTGTTATTATTTTTAAGGTTGTTAGGTGCAATTTTTCTCTTTGGTCTATTATCATGAAGTGCATATATATAAAATAAGGTTGTCACATGTAATTTTTCTCTTTGATCTATTATCATGAAGTGCATGCATATATATATATATATATATATATATATGCACACGCAATGCATGTGCAATCGTTAATTTTTTACAATAGTATTGTTAAATGAAAAAAGAGAAGGGGAGAGAGATGGAGATTTTGAAAGGAAAAAAAAGGTTAAAAACGGTCACACAATGGAATTAGAATTTTAAAACTTTAAATAGAGAAATATTTAATGGGGAAAGAGTGTAGAATTTTTGAAAACTTAAAAATTGTGAGAATTACAAAAATTTTATAATAGTTAAAAAAAATGTGAGCTGACTTTGTTCACACAAATTGATGTGTTTATTATATATATATGTATATATATATATACATAAAGTAAGTGGAATGAGTCTACTTCGATATTAGTAAAAATTTTGTATTCAATCAAAAAATTTAAATTCTTAGGTGGAGATATCCCAACAATATTATATTCAAATAGTATTTGGATGGTTGAAATCTTAAGAGTACAGAAGGAGAATGCAATTATGAGTCTTTATAATTTCTCCATTTGAAATGAGATTGAATAGAAAAGTAATTTAATTATGAGAGCTTAATCAATCAGGACTTACATTCCTAAACTAAGTTGGAATTTTGATTCCTACCCTCCCACATGGTAATCTAAGAATTCAGACTAAATCAATAAGAAAATAAAATATTAAACTTCAACAAATTCCTAGAAACAAAATCTCTTGAATAAGATTATTGAATTAAACCAAACGTTTGAATATGATTACTATAAAAATTAGATTACTGGGTATTTGATTTCTAAAAATCCCACTTTTATTTATGATTCATGTCATTCAAACATGGCCTAAGTGATTACATATTCCATACCTAACTAATGTATGATTGAATACTCTAACAAGCAGATGAGGATCTCAAGACATACTCCAATAACTTATAAGGCAATGAGACACAGAAATGTGAATAATTTGGGATAAAAGATCTCATTCCATGTGTGAGTTGGTTTAGACATTCATAGCTAGATGATTGAGTATGCTTTTGAGTTCAATTTTGTTCATCTACCTGATTAAGTAGATGAACAAAATTTACTTTTTCATTAGTTGAAATTATGAATGTTACAATTTACAGAGAAAAAAAATCTTATTAACTCACTTTATAAATAAATGAACAAATTAATTTTTCATGCTAACCAAAATTCCTCTCATTTCTGCTTGCTAGTATTTTCAGGAGGATGGGCACCCACTGGGGGACATAGTTATAGTGTGACTGCTGCCAAATGGAGCATAAACTCCCATAGTCCCATGGATGACTTACTTCTAGACCAAATTTACAAGGTCCATAGAGATTGTTTGGTATTGTTAAAATTAGTAACTTATAAATTATAATTTGTAACAGAAAGTGTAAGTGCTTAGTATAGATTGTAGGCTTTGTAGCTTGTAGTTAATATAAAAAAAATAGTGATAATTTATAGCAGAAGTTGTGGGTGTTTAGATTTTTTTTAGCTTATAACTAAAACTAATAACAGAAAGTTAAAAACTACTAGTAGTAATTTGCCAAATACCCCCATAATTACCTTAATTAGATGTATTATGAAAAAGAGTCAGACATTAAAATCCAATAAATGTTATTTTTTTCGGAACCTATCTTAGTAGAAATGACAATTTCTTTTGTCCTGTCCTATTATTTACAGGTTTGTTTTGCTCTCGATAACATATGGGTCGGGAACGATATTTACTTCTTTTGTCTTGATTTTCTTGTCTCGCACCCGATTATATAAAATAAATATATTTATATATATAAATACACAGATAAAGTTGTCTTTAAAAACATATATAACACCGCCAAAGTATCAAATATTATATTTATGTCTCATTTTCATCTCTATTTCTTATCTTTCATATTTCTCAATTTTAATTATAAATCAACTATTTTTACTTACAATACTATATTTAGTTCTGATTAGTATCACCTTCTTAAAGTTTATAAATAATCTCTGATATATTCATGCCCCCGTCTCGTCCTTGTTTTTTTCTCAATTCCTTTTCTCGTCTCTGTTATAATAAAATAGAAAATACGAGACATCACATTCCCGTACTGCATCACCCTATTACTATTCCTATATCTAAGCCGATTGCTTTAATTTTGCATCAACTTTTCAATTCGTATCAATTTGAAATTATCAACTGTCTTTAATAAAGAAAAAAACCTCTTTTAACACTACTCTTTTCTCTTAATTCAATTCCTCATACGCAACAAAGGGTCACCATTGTACCAATCAAAAAGACTTATTGCTACTTAGCGACAACATGAATTTTGGATTAGTGTATGACCTTAAAATGCGAATCATTCAAGATAAGTGAGGAAATTCTATTATGTAATTATTGCACAATGCACAATGTATTGATTCAACGGTCATACATTACATAATGTGTTGCACAATATAAGCTTATGCAATGCATGACCGTCGAATATGTATTGTACAATAATTGTATGGTAGATGACTAATTCTCTTTCAAGACAAGTCCAATATGAAGTAGATTGGACCTTCGGTTGTTATTGTTATTTTTTAAAAAATGCAAGCAACTAGATTGGATTTAATTGGTGGCCTATACAGGAATTGAAACTTGAAAACTCCAATTTGTAGACTGATTTGCACTAATTGATTTTCTTAAATAAGCTTGTAGATAGGTCATCGCTTATCAACATATATTTTTTGAATAATAAATACATAAATAATTATGGGCCAAGCCACTAGGGCAGATAGCTTGAGTAAGACAATGTTAAGGGTAAGGATGAAAGAAAGTCAATGCGAAATTTCTCAAGATGAGTATGACACCTGAGCTACTCATGAACAGTCGACCTCACAGTAGACCTACTCGGGTACAGTAGAGCTACTCAGGTACAGTAGAGTTACTCTTACAGTAGATCTACTCGGGTACAGTAGACTTACTCGGATACAGTAGAGCTGTTTGGGTACAGTAGATCTACTCGTACAGTAGACCTACTCGGGTACAGTTGAGCCACTCGGGCACGATTGATCCACTCTGGTACATTTCACCTGCTCTAGTACAGTCGGCCTGCTTGACAGTCGAGCCACTTGGCTCCCCGTCTCGGGCGAGTGGTTC